>JASCZW010002756.1:0-29110 GCA_034211315.2 Aedes japonicus | reverse complement strand
CAAATGCACCAGGTTGAGCCGTTTGCTTCAAAACATGTCAAAATATCAAAACATAAACAATCGAGGGGTCTTCCAATGGAAACTTATCGAAAACATATCGATTTTGAAGTGGGCACTTTATATTGTCACTGTTTTTTTTCAACACAAATTGATTTTTTTTTTTTTTAAGTAAAACTCCTTTTTTTCAGTATTCCATAAGTGAAACTTAAAAAATATATAAAAAATAATATAAGAAAAAAAACTACACTGTGTTTACTTTAATTTGAACAAAGTAAATGAGAGAAATTGAAAAAACGAAGAGGTGGGCACTTTATTTTGCCTATCAGTGTAAAATATTAACGTACCTCTCAGATTTTGAAAGCTTTCGCTATCCAATCTAGCCTTCAGTTCTTCTATATTATGCGCGTTTTCGTGGACGAGATTCGAACGCGAAGTTTTTTTATCATTTTTCGAACAGCGCACTTTCAACTACCCATTAATGTGTAGAAAAATACCCATCTTTTGGTCTCTCATTGAAAATAAAAAATGAGTATTTAGTATGCATTATTTTGATTTTAAAATTACCCATTTTTTTGACAGCTTCATATACTATCAAAAAATGAGTACATTTTCACCCATTAATGGGTACTGGCTGGTTACAGTGTGTGATGCGAATGAGAAGTGTTGCCGATCTTCATGTTTTGTAGTTTATGATGAAGGTCAAAATTTTTAACACAAACATACACTCAGCAAAAAAAAGCCGAGCAAAATTTTGCTCCTTAAAAACGCCATGTTCAACTTACTTCCACTTTGTCAATTATCAATATTTTTGGCTGAAAATTTCACAACACTGTGATTTAATGTTGATAAAATTTATAAATTTGAAGTTTTCATAACATATGTGAAAAAAGTCATTTTTGGACATACCAATTTCAAAAACCCGTATTCCTGTGAAAAATTTAGATAACATATTTTAAATTTCACCATATAGCCAAAAAATACATAGAAAATAATTTGAACAAAATTTGAACTGTTTCCATCAAGTGGTTTGGACTACAGCTGGCGTCAAAGATGATGCACCAACATGATTATTTCCCTTTTTCACCCGATATTGACCATGCTGAAATATCGGTGCAAATAAAAGCCGAGGCGAATGCATCTTATTGCTACAAATGATTTATTACGCTTGAAATATCCCAAATTACAAGTGCAACCCACGAAGAACTTAAAAAATATAGCATTAATTATGAATTGGTTTGTGAAAACTACGTATACTGTAATTATACAGTATTTTTAGTAAAATTGTTGGTCTTGCATGTAATCAATACATGTTTACATTTTTGTTAAATTCAGTAAAATGGTGTCGAATCAATCGGAGTGCGCAAACGCATTTTGTAAGAACGGCTGCAAAATCATCACTTATCAGTACGCGATCTTACCAAGAAACTCAAACTACCAAAAAGAAAAGGGTGTGTTTTGTGTTTGTAAATCATTTGTCCAGCGCTTGACTGTTCATCGAAAGGTTGGAAGTGGTACAAATCGAAAAGTATGCTCCTGACAAATGGACAAGAAGGTGATGCCATTATTTCTGTGTGAAATGAGAGTCGCAAATTAGGAAGTTAAAATCAAACGTACAAAAAGTTAGGCATAGGCAAGGACTGAAGGCGTACAAAGTGAAAGAGGTGCCCAACCGTGATGACAAGCAACATTTCACTGCAAAAAATCGTGCTAAGGAGCTTAACACCATTTTTTAGCAAAGATTTTCTTGTTTCACAATGGACGACGAAACATACGCACTCGAAGATTTTAAACAGCTTCCATGTCTGGCTTTTTATACCGCAATGTAAAGGAATGCTGTTGCCGAGCATTTCCGCCCAAAGAAGGTGTCCAAATTCCCGAAGAAGTATTCTATTTGACAGGCTATATGTAGCTGTGGTCGAAAATCGTAAAGTTTCGTCTCTATCGGCACTATCAATAAGGATGTGTATGAAACAGAATGTCGGCAAGAGCGGTTACTACCTTTCATCAGAAACCACAACTCTCAAGCTCTGTTTTGGCCTGAATTGGCCTCTTGTAACTATGCAAAATCCATCCTGGAATGGTATATGGTACAAGACATACACTTGCCAAACACAGCCAATCCACCAAACTGTCGAGAACTTTACCCAATAGAGAAGTACTGGTTATGCGGAAACTCTTCGAAATTAAGAAGAAAGCATATGAAAGACGAAATTAAGAAGAATTATTACGGTGGGCGTGAAGATACCGTACCCGAATCTGATGGCGAATGTACAACAGAAAGTTGGAGAATTTTACAGAAAGAAGGATTGGCATCTTAATCAACTGTTTCATCTATAGATATAACTCTATATACAAAACTATATATATAGAAATAAACAATCGTGTTAGTTGAATTATATGATTTCTTTTGCTGCTATTATTTTGGTGTCTGAAATTAAACGAAATTGACAATAACAAATATGCTATTATATCTTGAAGTTGAATGATACCAAAGTTTTGAAAAGATGAATATATCAAAATTTGCATATCCAGGTGATTATTTCTTTAATCTATTGAAAATACTGAACAATATTGAACACGATTTTGAAAACCTCATTGAGTCTAGTTTCGTTTATATATTTTTCTATGTTAACTTAAAACTTATCTCAAATGATCTACAATTTTGTTCAAAACATCTAGACTAATAAATTATCTGCATACCATCGAGCTCTAGAAGAGGAATCATTTTTGTAGTTCGTAAAATTCTAGTTAAGACAATTTTCTCATATCTTAGTTGATCAATTTAAAAGACGATGCACAAGGTGGATGTGTTTAGTCATGGAAATTTAAACTGACTCCCATTTAAACTTAAAATTTAGACTTAATATTTTAAAACTATGGTAGTACTCCGTGAAAGTACAGTGAAACGAAAATTTCAAAATTTTCCTCAATTTAGAGCACAACCATGATACCAAAATTGTGGATACTGTTTAAACTTAAATATGAGTCAAAACTCTAATGAAATTAGTTATTCTGGTCCTCTTTCAATTTTATGTCGATATCTTAAGTTGTCGAGCTCAAAAGATCACGCAAAGAAGTCATTGTGCTAAAAAGAACTGTTATTTTAGCACTTTGGGCTACATTAGGGTTTCAATGTTTAACAGCAAACGTTAGCTGCCAAAGACGTTGACAAGAAATTGTTCAAACCTTGATCAAAAACCATAAAGAGGCATACGTTAGTTCATGCCATGTCGGTACTTACTTTCATTTTTAACATTAAGAAATAGTTTGAAGAAAAAAGAACATCATCTGGAAAGAAAAGAAAAGACAAAATTAAAACAAGATTCATATCATCGTGGACGTACGATATTGAAGATAACCGGTATATCCTACTATGTTTTGATGTTCCAAACTATCGATTCTTAACAGTACGAATTTTAAGGACTTCGCTGTATCAAACTGTTCTTTTCAACATTCAACACATCGTCACGTCATTATAGGACACGAACCCTAGCAAAGGAAAATAACAAGCTGATATCATATAAGTAACAAGTTCTGTTATCCCAGTTATCGTTTTGATTTCCGCTGTTATTGCATAACAAATTTTGTTATCACCATTGGCAAATTTTGTTATCATATGTTATCATTTTGAACACACTATTTTTTATGAACGTTATAAGTTGAATTGTAAGACTATAAATATTTCCAGCATTTTTAAACAAGGAATTTTGCTTTTAATCAAATTTTTTTTTCAGTTATTAGCATGAGAATTTGATTTCAAATTGATAACACAATTTGATACTATTTCAATAAATTTGCTTACAATACTGGATTTTTTATCAAGTTGTTCGCAGTGATAACAAAATAAGTTATTATTATGATATTCAACGAGTATTTTTCTGTTGTTCTTTCTGTAATTTTGTCTGTTTATTCAGCCTGAATGACACATATTCAGTGATAAAAAAATGATAACCTGGTATTAGAACTTGTTATCAATTTGGTATAATCCTTTGCTGCACTATGGTGCATCTATATGAGGTTGACAGCGACGCAGATCCCCTGTAATATACAATTAGCCTAATAAGTTAAAGCGCCCAAAGTGTAAGTGAAATGGGTCACTTATGAGATCACTCAACTGAGTTGTTCCAAGTGTGTTAGTACGGTAGAGATCAAATGTGCACGACAGATGGCAAAAAAAAACGAACCTGATGTGGGTACAGGAGCAGATCAACACATGTGAACATATCAACAAATAGAAACCATTCACATGTGTTAGATGGTTTGAGAAATTGATATGTCTATGTAAAATCTGGTTCGTTGTTCAAAAATAGTGATGTGCCGATACTTTCATTTTTTTAACAACTTCATTTATTTGATCTAGGGTAGGGAAAGGTTGTTAGAAAGTAGGTCTAAAACTCCTACATTTTCTAAACTATTTCACAAATAATGATTCGATCATAAACTCTATCTATCGAGCTAAGGATTCAGTGCATGAATCATGATCGATTAACCAGTTAATTACTATCATTTTGAAGATTTAAAATGCATCATCCAAAAAACCATAAGTTGTCTACCTGCTGAAGAAGTTCGCTTAAATTTAGCCTTTGCGTATTTTGCATTTGGTCGCGTGTACTGAATGGAATGTCATCATCAGCTCCTCTCACATCTAGGGTTGATGCTAGAATGTGATGTTGAACATTGAATTAAATTTATTTCAATTTTTGTCCAGTCATTTCAGGTTGATTTATGCTTATGATTATATTATCTATCATCTAGCACTATCATAAGCAATGAAAATAATATGTTTGGGAGCTGTCCAACAGTACGATGAATAATCCTTCACTGTTGAGTGGCAATTATGGCATCACTGTCGCTTTTAAGAGAGACCATACACGCTAAGATCAGTTTACCCAAATATGGGTGAAGAATACCCATAATCGCGAAAAGTGCACATACCCATTTATGGGTACGTTACTACATACCCATATTTGAATATTTTTTTCCCATACAAATTTACTCAAATATGGGTAATGTCAACTTACCCATAAATGAGTATGTGCACTTTTTAGCGATTATGGGTAAACTGAGCTTAGCGTGTATTTCCTCTCTTCTTTGTTAACCATGGCTATTAAGCTAACTGACGTTTAACGCACGCACACTAGTTTGTCTATTGTCGTGTGAAAAACGTATATTTTTCAACAGATAATCTGAAAGTTTTTATTGTGGTTCGCGATACAAAAAAATATTTTTGACAGCTGTTTGTTCTGCTTATTTCAAAAACGTTCTGCTTACTTCCAAATATGTCCAGAAGGTACACTACCCCAACCAGGCAGATTATCAAGGCATTTCTGACAGTTCACAGAGCTTGCTTATGCGGACATAGAATAATTTCGGTAAGATCGGTTTGAGTTTTTATGCTCCAATTTTTCGACCATCAAAGTAAAATAGCCGGAAAACGTTTACCAGTGTAAATTTTTAAACCATACTCTTAATTGAATCGTATACAATCCGGAAAAATATAATGCAAAATTTCACATCTTCGGTCTATATTCTAACACCTTGTCTTCAAAAAGCTCCATGAATTGTCAAGAACTTGGGGTTGATACAATCCGTACAATGATCAATAGGATACCGATATTGTAACGTGAAGATTGGATGGACAAAACGAAGAAGCTGGTTGAGGAAATTAACGTTAGCAGTAAATCTTGAACTGACCTATTTTATTTCGCCTTCTTACACTTGTACGGAATCGAACTCATATAATATTCTAAGTTTATGTACAGATTGCGGAGCTGAAGAAAACATGTTCATGATTGGAAAGCAATCCGCATACTTATTAAAAATCCCTACGATTGGGAACTTTATTTCACCGCTATGAAATGTTCTAAGTCCAATGCTAGTTTCTGAAGGTAAGTTCCGATATATAAGAAGTAAGCAAAATGATTAATGCCCTGATATTGGCAGATAGATTACATACAGCTTCATCTATTATCCCGGGTGATGCGTAAGCTGCCCATGTATATTGTAAATGAAAATT
Organism: Aedes japonicus; assembly: GCA_034211315.2. Taxonomy (NCBI): domain Eukaryota; kingdom Metazoa; phylum Arthropoda; class Insecta; order Diptera; family Culicidae; genus Aedes; species Aedes japonicus. Next base: position 23,094 of record JASCZW010002756.1, on the reverse strand, counting down.
ATATCAGTTACTATTTTGAGGGAGATTGTTTCTCAGCCAAACGTCAAATGAAAAAGTAATAAATTATTTATTAGAGTCATGATCATTTGGCCAAATCAAACAGCAGCTCAGCCAACAACCTGTCAGGCTGGCCACAGACTCGGGAAAATCGAGAAATGCGAGAGAAATGCGGGAATCCAAAATAATCGGGAAATATGCGGGAAAAAGGCGGGAATTTCAAAAGTCATCGGGAATTCGTGTCATATGGAACCATACTCACACCTTCTTCAAACCACCTTCTACAATTACTTGGTCTACCGATCTCATTGTTCAGCCTATTCAAAATGTATCGCTTAGAGCATCTTCAGCGGTGGTCTATTTTAAAATCTTCATAGTTGATTTGCATCAGCAAACTTAATAAGAACCAGCTAAAACAGACCAACTTTGCATGTCCTCAGCTAGTTATCTCGACGAAAACTTGGGGGTTGGTGACCCTGAGGAATTTTTGCAAATCTGTCCTTAAGACTTACGGCCCGCAGTATTTACTACAATCAATATGCAACTAGCGATTTGAAATTGGTTCACTGTTGTAGAACCCCTCGGTCCGAAATACACCTTGAAGTCAGCACCTTGCTGTACGTATTTGCGCTTTTGTTATGATTTGCTTTGTTATTTTGACAGAATATTTGAGAGTGTGTTCGTGTGAGTTCATTATGAGGGGCGCATTATTAAGCTTGGGGCCAAGCTTAGGACCGATGTGCTGACTGAGCCAAGAAAAAAATCGTTTTCGTATGGGACCTACTGGTCCTAGAGTTAGTCTATGGTATTTACGCCCCCAATATCGGAAAAGGTTAAGAAACTGATGCAAAAAAAAAATTTATCGCAAGTTCGAAAAAAAAGATGTTCAGGGTACTTCCCGAAAAATTCAAGGAACTTTCCAGAAAATAAATGAACTTCCAATAGAAAACAGTCAAAAAATTCATGAAGCTTTTCAACAGTTTGCGGAACTTCCTAGAGGTATAGTGAACTTCTTAGAATTTCATGAAACTTGCTAGACATATACAGAACTTGTTAGAAGTTCAGCGAACATGTAGGAGTTCAAGAAACTTCCTTGAAGTTCAGGGTTTCTCATGACTTCAAAAAACTTCTCAGAACTTCAGGAAATGCTCACAAAGATCAAAGAACTCCCCCAAAGATCAGGAAACTTTCCAAAAGGTCAGCAAACATCTCAGACGTTCAGAGAACGTCCCAGAAATTTAGAAAATTTCCCAGAAGTCAGGGAACTTTCCAGAAGCTCGAAAAAACTCCTGGATGCTTAGGGGATTCAGCAATTCAGAAAATTTTTCAGTAGTCCTGCGATCTTCCAAGAATTTCAGAAATCTTCCCCCAAGATCGAGGAACTTTTCAGAATTTCAGAAACTTCCAGATAAACAGGAAACTGGATTTTTTTAGCATTTGAAAAGTTTAGGAAACCATCAAAGGATTTTTCCATAAGTTTGGGGAGCTTCCTAGAACTTCAGGGATCTTTCCAGGTGATCAAGAAACTTTCCAATCGTTCCGAAAACATCTTAAAATTCTTACTACTCGATAATTTTTCGAACTCAACCAAAACGAGAGTAAAGAAACCAACTACGTTTTAAACAATTTCATAGAATTTCATAGCGAAATCTGATTTTCTAAGTTCCCGTCATTTCCAGAAAGTTGTTCCTATTCCATGGATGATCAGCAATCTTTTTGGAAGTTCATCCAAGTTTCTAGAAACGTTAATAATTGTTTGGCAATTCAATGAACTTCTCTAAAGTTTCACCATTTCTCTTCTCTAAAGACAGCGAGCAAACTTCATGATTATCTGGAAACTTCCAATTATTTTATTCAACTGCCGAGAAGGTTAATCAACTTCTGGCATGTTCATTATAGATATTTCCACCCAATCTTCATAGATATTCTGAAGTTCATTAAATTAAATTTTTAAAGAGTGCGTTCAGTAAGAAACTAAGAAGCTTATTTAAGTTCTGAAATGACACAAAATAGGTCCGATATAAAACAAAATTTACATACACCAGCGACAAATAAATCCAAACCACGATTTTAACCACCGTTGAAGATGCCCTTAGAAGATCCGGCTACACGGCTGTAACAGGTGAGGCCAGAAATGAACTTATCTTTCATGTGGTGGCGAATGTGTTTGAAGTTTGGCGAATTGTGTTAGTAAGGGTGTTAACACATGGTGAAAGAAGAACTTGGGCAGCTGTGCTTAATGCCGCCTGACGTTGTTTGCCAGATTCCAGAGAAAAGAAAATGGTTTGGACAAATTTTGGCTAGAACCAAAAAGGAGCTACCAAATTTGACAACATTTGTTGAAAATTGGCTCATCGTGTCGCACTAAACGGCGTATTTTAAATAAATGGAAAGTGTCTGGTGGTAAATCAAACTGGAAAAAGTTTGGGGGCTCAGAGATTTAGCTACGAGTAATTTTTGTATGGTTTTGAAGAATGAACGAATTTCTTTCTGTGTCAGCTAATGTTTAGTGCTTTTGACAGTGACATTAAGTACGAAGGTAGCTTCTTAAACTGTACAAATCAGTTTCGTTGCAGAAAATAACAAATATTTGTTAGTTCTACCTTCGATTTCGTAATATAAACGAACATTAATTTTCAGTGCAAACGGTGCACCGTAAGTGGTCTTTCGATCAGAAAACTGGCTAAAGAAGAAGGTATGAGCGTCGGAGCAGTTCAAACATTCGCATTATGGAAGTATCAACAACAGTGCTCTTTCGTAGATTCCCCGAGACGGGGTAGAAAACCCGGTCCCGCTGACCCTACAATCGACAGAGAGATAGGAGCTGTTCCAAACGTTATCCTTCAGCATCAGTCCGAGATGTGGCGAAAAAGTTAAGTACTTCGGTGACTAATGCTATGCGTTCAAGGAGATAATGGGCCTGCCGAGTTGTCGGAAGCAGAATCAGCTAAAACGAAGCACGCAAACTGGCTGAATCTGAGAAACCGATGGCTCGAAAGCTGTACGACAGACTGCTGACCAGAACATCGGGATGTATTATCATGGACGATGAAGCCTACACTCAAGGGTAAGTCGCTATCAACAGTGTACCAGCCACGATGTTTTACAAACTAAACGAATTTGTTACATAACCGCGGAACTTCGATTTTCAATCCATACCACATATGTGGCACACTGAGGCACACTTTTGAGCACTTCCTGGCAACCACACACGATCAGCTGATTACGTTGTTGCCCGAAAGAAGACCCAACCCACCCGAATCCGAAGTAGTCAACATCATCCTGGTCACGGCACCAAAATTTGTTGGCGCTTACCGAAAACAGAAAGGTCCTACTTTGTGTTCCGAGATGGCTGAGCACGGCGATGACAGTAATAGCAGGACAGGCATGAGAAATAAGGTCTCGCAACGGTTACTTTTGTGTATTTTTCAACTGTTCTCACTACAGGTTAAAGTGTGACTGCCAGCAGCCCTGTTTTAAGCAGTGAGCCATAGTAACCATGCTTGAGGTAAATACTTTAACAAATCTGTTAAACACGTTGATGCTTAGAGATAGAGAGATGCAAACACAAATTTGAGATTTTCATTGTCCATTCCCATACAAATTTCAAACTGGTTGAGCTCAGTCTATCTTAAATCTAAATAAGTTCATATTTTGGAAGGCTTATGAGGATCTAATATGAAACCGTTAGAGCATAGGGGGGCGCAAAATTCATAATTTGCATCAGTCTTATTAAAGGGTGTCCGGAATCAAATTGTGACACACACAAATATTCGGCAAAATTCGCCGGTTCAATCTTCAAACTTTCAGGGATTAAAATAAAACATATTATGAATATTTTCCCATGTATGTAATATTCAATTTCAATTTCATATCCAAATGCACGAACCTTCTTCCTTACACTACTCATCAGGTCCTGTACAACATTTGGACCAACTTTTTTGTTGCGTGGCAATCCATGTTTTCTTCATATCTTCCTCCGAATTCACTTCCTTATGATGCTTCCGAAGTGTCTGCTTCATGATGGCCTAGTACTTTTCAACTGGCCGCAGTTCCGGTGCGTTTGGAGGGTGGAGATGCTTCGGCACGAAATTGGCCGCCTTAGCCTTGTACCACTTCAAAACCTCTTTCGAGTAATGGCACGAGGCTAGCTCCCGCCAGAAAATCGCAGGACCATTGTTGCAACGATTCTGTATCTGCTAGTGAAACTTTCACAACGTAAACACACACACGTAACGTAAACACATTGAACTAATTCCACCCAAAAATTTCAATTGAAAATACCCAACGGGTAAAAAGTTACAGCCATTTAAAAGTGGTGCAATTTGATTCCGTACCACCTTTAGTTAAGTCGCAATATTACCAACTATTAGAACACTACTTACCTCGAAATTGTTATTTTACAAAAGACGTAGTGTATTTTTTACAAAAATTGGAGAACGTAAACAAAAATTCCAACCCCAAATATACGCCACTCGACAAAAAGTGTGTTTGATTGAATTTATTCTCGCATCTGTTTCAACTCGTTCTTATGTTTCAAAGGACACTTGCATGAGTTGGCCTAAGGACACCGAAATTTGACTGGCATTTTGGTAGTGAATGTGAATGTCATTTCAGTTTTTATTTTCCTTCTCGTTGAGAAATTCTGTTTGATTGCTTGGCATAAAATGCTTCTATATTATTGTGGAGGACTTCTATTAGCACCACAATGCGAGCTGGCAAATTCATCCTAAAAGAAGCCCTCGAAAACTATGAAAACCTGAACAAGATATTTCTCTGATAGATGAAACCACAAGCCTGTTTTTCATTGATAGTTGCAATATCTTGAATATTTAATTCCGCACATTTGGATTTCCAATCAAACTATTCCATCAAAACGCATCTGACATACACAGCTTAGCCGCAAGCTAAAATTTGCATGACAAATGTTTCCCAATCAAAGATGTAAACCATACGCAACATCAATCATGAAAATTACTACAGATTACAGTTATTAAACAATTAGAAAAATTATCAATTGCGCAATGCCGCATACCTTGACACTCTTCTAGCGAACACCCTATGCAATGGGTCGAAACGTTTAACCACCCTCAAGGCATTCGAATGTTGATATCGAGCACAACCCAATCGTCTCGAGCCCTCTATCCTGTACCCTGTGCTGAACAACAAATTAGAGCAATTATGTATCTATTGCAGTCAGTAACCGTAATAGGATCATCAACGAAATAATATACACGCAGAGATCTTGAGTGCTTCTGTATTGCCACCGCCGCCGCCGCCGGTCACATCACGTCGTCAGGTGGGTGGCACAGTTCTCCGCTCCGCTATCGACGATGCCACCTCTCGTCCGTCGACCATCATCCTTCGTTGATTACGTAGCGATATGGAAGAAACGTGGGCTGCTTGGGGGAGACAAACTGATGCAGCTTGAAGGCAACGATCGAGGAGAAGATCAGTTTAATTGCTTCGGTAAGCGCATTTGAATTAGATAAGCTGCGCGGCCGTTTTGTGCGCCGATAGCGCGCGAGAGGGCTTTAATTGTAAAAATTAGATTATTTACTTTGGCGTGGAACACAGTTATCAGTATCTTTCAGGGAGAATTGCATGACAGAGTTAATGACCGAGCGCAGCGAAGGAGATGGATTACTCATGTTGTTTTGCCTAGGAGTAAAAATGTTAATCGTTTTTTGCCCTACCCTTGCTCTGGATCGAGACGCACTCCATCTATCATAATTAAAACGGATTGCTACGACTTTCATTGGCCTGTTACCTAATGGTGGATATGTCAGGCAACAAAAGACCCAAATTAGTAATCAGGGCCTCATATAGACCAGAGAGGAAGGAACGCGAACAATTGAAATAGCGCCGCACCTCTTTTTCAGTAAGCGTTGGTTTGTGATCTATAGCAGACGTGAGGTTTAATGGCTATATTTCCTTGAAAGTAAGCACTGTGCGATTTATGCGCAATGCATGTGCACTCATCTAGTATGTACATCATCCATCGTATGGAGCTACATGTGTAATTACTTCACTCCGGCGCGTCATTACGATTATACCGCTCTGGTTTTTTCCCTCGTTTGCACATTATTTATCTCTTTTCGGACGGAGATCGTCGACTGAGTGCATCATCAAACTGAACCCAGGGCATACGCAGGCTGGGGTCGATGGGTTTTCGTGGCTCGCCCAACTCTAATGCACGGCTCTAGTAGTCGGTGTTCACTTGTGAGATACGTGGTCTGTCGATTTGCCATAGAATACTAAACATTCTGTTTTCGCAATTACGAATAAATGTTATAGCATTCATGGCTAATTTGATTCATAGAGAATATAAGAACTTGAGAAACATCGAATAGCATTCAAATGAAGTTTTACCAAAATCCTCCGTTTATTTTTGTTTTGTTTCCAGAAATCATCTGGTTTCCAGAAATCATCTCTTTTTATAATATCGTTTTCTCTCGTTTTGTACACAATGGATTTTTTCATAGCCCTTGAGCATACACACTTAGAAAATAACACCGAACTCGGTTCAATTTTCTACCGAACCACATCGGTTACCATATTGGAAACCGAATAATTCCTTTATATATATACTTTTTTCGGGTGTATTTTGTGATTTAAACCCAAGTTGCGGTTACTATATAACATATATGACAGATACAAATGAAAAATGAACCGAACAGTACGGTGAAGCAGGGATGATAAAGATTTCGGTACACGAAAACCGAGAAAACTCGGTAAACTGAACCGAGCATTCGCTAAATATTCTTAAACATCAGACACTTCTCTTCGAGACAATTCCGTGACGGCTATGTCTACCGAAAAACTCGGTTATTTTAACTGACTCAGTAAGGCCTAAAAATCGTCAGCCATTTTATCTCAAGTGTGCGTAAAGAGTGTCTGTTTGCGAAAATTCTCCGTACTGTGTTTTTTGTCAGGTGAAAATGGAAAACATTACCGAGAGACTACAACAAAACGATGCACGTTTAGTAATATACGATGGTTTGCATCAATAAACAATGTAACTGACAAAACTGGTTTTATTACTATGAAAATCTAAGCTATTTCAACCAAAACTTCAGCTCAGCCATAAAGAACCGAATTCTGTAACTGCAACAAAAAAATCGGTTTGTTTGACAACGTTCGGTAATATTTGAGTAACCGATGTTCGGTTATTGCTGATAGGATTTATTTTTGTCAACCGAGTTTTTCGTTAAATTTGAAAGATTTCTAGAAAGTAAAAATTTAAGGAGAACTCAGTTGTTCCAATTTGAACCGAACAGACTACCGAGCGTTCAGCAGATGAAAACTCGGTTGAAATTCAACCGAGTTCGGTTTTATTTTCTAAGTGTGTAGACTTAAACAATTGTATTTCAAAAAAATGCTTTTGTTTTCAACCACTAGATACATATTCTGTTGATCTCAATGACCTCGCAGAAAAATTCTCTCTGAACAATACTCGCCAGCGCCCGAAAGTCCATTACCTTATGAACAACTTTGCCAGAGGCTCTCACTTTCTAGACGATCGAGTTCATTGAAAAAATCGAACAGAAGTTCATCTTCATGACCACTAGTGCCATATAGTGACCACATTCCGAACCATATTTCCCACCTTCCGAAAGTTCTTGACCTTATGAACAACTTTGCTAAAGGTATAATCGGAATTCCAAACACCTTCCACCTTCCGAAAGTCCTTAACTTTATGAGCAACTTTATTGAAAGTTCAAACTTACTAGGTGGTCAGGATCAGTCTATGAACTTGTTCAAAAATGCTATTTTTTCATGTCCCTTAGCGCTTTGTACTGGCTGAATTCCAAACCATACAGTTCACTTTCAGGAAGCCTTTGAAATTTTGAACAACTTTGCAGAGAGTTCGAACTTACTAGGTCATCAGCATCTAGAGATATAGTATTATGAATTTACCTCGTTTTAAGTGAGTTGATACTTTTTGGGGATGGTTCAAGAATGTGAGTTGCAATACTTTTCGAAGTGTGTTGATACTTTTGATTGGAAGTGTACGTTGGTCCCAAGCAACATCTGTTGGTTCGCTGTGTTGTTAAAATCTGACTAAAAGTAAATTTGTACGCACCTCGCGCGCCGCCAGCATGCCTCTAGTGTCGAGAATCAAAAATCTTTGACAGGTGCTTGTTTACACACTTGCAACAACTGATGCAAGTTTGATCAAAGTAGTCGATCGCGTTCAGAAATAACGTCAAATGAAACTCGAAAGAAGAAAAAGTACTTTTTGCCGAGTACTCAAAACTTACAAGGAAACCCTGAATATGGAAAGGAATCAGCGGCCCTACGAAAAAACTGGAACCATCGATTGTCAACTGTGCAGCAAGGTGTTGAGGTGCGTTCAAGCCAAACCCGGAATTTCGATCCGAGATGTGACCCGAAGATACAACGCCAACTATCAAATGGTGCGGAACATCCTTACCTGGGAATGATATAAGTCATACAGAGCCAGTCAATATCCGAACCGACACATGAAGCAGAGTAATATGGCCAAAAAGCGAGCAAGGCTCTTGTACGACCCTCTTTTTAGGAAACATAAGTGCTGCACTTTGATTGATAATGAAACATACTTTCACTTTTTTTAAAAAAACACTATTTCAAAAAAACTGTTTTGGGCGTATTAGTAGAACGATTGTGATTGAGAAACTAGAGAATTTAAATTACACTCATTTGATCACTTTTAAAAATAAAATAAAACATTGAAACACTTTTTCAAATTTCGCTAGTAAACGCGAGCAGATAAGCTTATTTTGTCTGCTACTTACAGACCTCTTCATGTTGAGTGCTCGACTGTGGACATGTCGAAAATTTGTGTTTCAATGTTTTATTTTTTATTTTAAAGAGATCAAATGAAGTGATAATTTTAAATTCTCCTAGTTTCCCAATGAAACATACGTCAAACTAGATTTTAAGCAGCTTCCCGGTCAAAAGTTTTACACCGTGACTAGACGTTGGAATGTACCGGATAGATTCAAGTTCGTTATTGCCAACAAGTTCGCGAAAAAGCCATGATATGGCAAACGATTTGCAGGTGTGACCTGAACACGGAACAATTCGTCACATCCTCGACGATAGCATCCAAAGTTTACATCGAGGAATGTCTTTTGGCCTGATTTGGCCAGCTTCCACTACTCCAAGGTGGTTCTGGAGTGGTATGCTGCCAACAAGATCGATTTTGTCCCCAAGCTTATTTCAAAGCAGCGACTTTGACGGGGCAGTCGGCGCCGGCGGGCTAGTCTAGGACATCCACAAAATGCGGGCAAAATGGGAGAAATGCGGTGATTCCGTGTCCGTTTCCACTGTGCATGTGCTGATGGGTTCGGTCAACACGAAGGTTCAAGGTTTCGTTAGATCTGGATTAATGGAGCCGTAAGTTCATGATTTTGGCCGTGGTTGTGATGTTCTTGTGCCCCGGCGCATTCATTGGCTTGCAAAAAAACGAATTCTCTTCCTGTGAGGCCGTTTTGCAGCGAGTTTGACAGCGACAGGATAACTTTTTCATATGCAGAATCTCACCCAAAATATGGCGTGTGCGCTCAGTACTAATCTTTGTGGCAACTGCTAGCTCACGCAGCTTCACTTTCCGGTCATCCAACACCATTTCATTGTCCTCTGCCTGCCGCTGCAAATTTGATCGACGGTGGAGTTGCGACCTCCATGAAACTCTCGAGACCAATATTTGACGGTGTAGTCTGACGGAGTATTTGTCCCATTATACCTATCCAACTTTTCATTCCTTTCCTTTCCTTTCGACGTTTTGCCTCTCAAAAAATAATATTTTATGAGAGAACGAAAATCGTTTTTATCATCGTACATTCAACATGATTCCAAACATGTCAACAACAATCAGCTGTCAAAACAAAACTAAGGGCAATATCGCTCTGAAATTTGGCGTGTTTGCCTAAATATGAACAAACTACAACACTTCAACCTTTTTTGCAGCAGCATCGCATTTTGGCAGTCAAGGAGGTTACTTTTCACCCTACCTAGTATGTCTGCCACTTGCATTTATGACCGCTACCAAAGGATGCCTGAAGTTTCTGCAGACCTTGACTTTTTTCTCCAATGCTTTGTTATGGAGGTACTTAGAGAGTTCGAGTGAGATGTTCACGTACACGTGTTTCCATGTTTGCCCATACACTGAAATCCAGTGGATTTAAGAGATGGGAGCTAGGTTGCTCACATCTCGTTCGACTAGAATTGTGGCATTTGTGTTTTCTTCGACGTATGGACTCTGTCATGCTGGTACACAATATTCGCATCATTACCGTAGAAGGATGTAATGCAAGACTACATATGATCCGTAAGGATTCCTAAGTACACATCCATGTTCACTTTCTAAATAGGCGTTTTTGGGGTCAATTTTTTGCCATCGAAAGCAACCAAGTCTTGGTCAGAAATGTGAATTTGATGTATTCAGGAACTTCAATTGCTTTCATTGAACTTATATACCGGTTAGTGTGACTATATGACACGCTGACGACAGTACTAGACAGCTTCACGTCCGTGTACACAATGACGATGGACTTCTTATTCAGTTCACTTATCAGTTACTTGCTACGCTCCACTCCTACTGCTTGAACTCTGTCGGTAAGCAGGTTTCTTTCAACTCGAGCTCTGAATTTTCCTTTTAAGTCATATTTTACTACTCTTCTTACCATTGGTTGTGATACAATAGCCTGCTTTGCCTTTTTTCTCATGCTCCGAACAGGATTACGAGGTAACCATGGCGTTCCCTCAGATCGCTTCCGGCCACTTACAGGTTTGCTTGATAATATTGGGAGTGCAATTGATGTCTTGACTTGAAATACAGAAGTCATGATATCCAACTGCCTTCTAGACGTAAAGTATTCTAAGGATTTCATTATTCATCTTCCTTAATCCCAACAAATTCAAAGCCACTAATCTGGCGAGGCACGTATTTTGGCTTAAATACCATTTCGAGTTCCATCCAACGATCCAGCTCAACAACGTAGAAATCCAGAGCTGAATGGATCCAACAGCAACGATAACAATCCTGCCAAAAAGATAGCCCGCATGGGTGATAGAGGACACTTACAGTTGTTAAGTCATCTTTGGAAAATACTGGTAGAGGCGAAAGGCGATTTTTCTGTACAATCGCCAACCAGTTATCATTTGTAAACAATCTGGAGTAAAATTTTGTAAAACTATACCCAAAATAAAAAAGCAAGATTGCATTGCAATTTCACATAATTTTGTTTCATTTCTCGTAATGGATCGTTACTTGGAGAAAAAAGCTCAACAAGTTGAAATATACGGAATAAAAGACCTACAGCGGCCTAAAAATACTCAGCGGTACTGCAATAATAATACAGCAATAAAAATATCGCTCGCATACACATTCATGCCAAACTTGATGAGAGGGAGACATGTCTGTATTTATACAAGCATTTGATCATGCCGACTTCATACAATTTACAGACATTTTTATATTGCGATAAAGTTACAGATTTTGACAGACATTGATTAATTTTTGATGTAAAGTTGGCATAATTTGTTGTTGATTCAAAGCATTCTATATTTATAAAAAGTATCTTAGAAAACTGTTGATTTGTTATGAAACTCCTTTTATATCCAAACATACCTTAACATACCACAATGTTAGGTGAATATCAAAATGAGATAAAACATTACCAAGGTACTATTTTTGTCAGGTATCAGGTATTTTCAGGCATCCCAAAAAAATAAATTTTGTTAATCGAAAGATATTTGCTTGCAATTCTTAGGTATTTTGACTCTTATGCTGTGCTCTTAAATACCAAGGCCAGCTATCCTATCAAAATTAGGTATTCGTTTGTTATTTTTTCCTGCTCGGGTACGCAGAGAACTTTGTTTGTGTAAAATTGTTATTTAACGGTATACTCTTATTTAAATGCCAACGCATTTACTTCAAATCTATTTATCCTATTGGAAAACCCCATAGAAATTTAGGAAACTTAGTAGATAATCAAGACGTGAAGATTTTGTTTTTGGAATATAGAATTATATTCAAATAACTCTTAATGATGTTTACTTACTTGAAAAATTGAGTAATTAAAAAGAAAAGTCTGTTGAAATTTTTAAGGATCTTCGGAATTTATCAGAAGTTTAATAATATTTTAAAAACAAGATTTTAGCTCAAAACAAAGTTGAATTCTTAAAAGCATGAACCCATTTCTTCAAGTGATATTGTAGAATCTTAACTGGTATTCGACGACTATTTTCTTGTGAATCAGGATTTTTAATTATACCATGTGCCTTCTTTTTAAAAGTTTACCGTGTATTTTTTAGGAATTCATGTAATTCTAGATGTAAATGTTCAAATACAATCATTTCATGTAATATTTAATTATAATTACAATACAAACGCAAAGGATTGCGAAAAAAGTTTACCTGAAAAAAGTTAAACTTGGGAAAATTACAGATATTATACATAGAAAATTTAATACAAAGCATAGTTACGGAAGGTTTTGTAAATGAGCTAAAATTAAGCATCGAATGGTCTTAACTTTTCAAAAACTTTCAAGGTGTCTTCGATACCGTTCTGAGAATAAAAACAATAGAGCGTTTCAAGACTTAAGTATGTTACATAACGAACTCCAGTACTTTTCGAAATTTCAGATAACGTATGCATTAAAAAAAACGGACTTATTTAGCATGGCGATGCAAAAAACACAAATAATATTTAAAAGTTTCCTAAAAGCCTACGTTTAACTAAAACTTAGAAGAAAAATTAGTATTTTCCATTTAATTCCAACTACCTTTTCTTATCTTGACAGATACGCGTATTTCGTCTACAATGTACAGACTTCTTCAGTGTCTCGTACTATTAACTCGAGCCTACGTTTATTGAGCTTTCTTTAAAAAGCTTCGACGCTCTGCTGACCAATCAAAAAATGCATTTCGGCAGGTCTTTCTTGGTCTTGACTTCTCCGTTTTGGCCACCAATTTATTGTAGTAGATCCTCAATTTGAGGTTTGAGAAAATATATTCTATCGGTCACCGCTTGAGGACGTTGGGAGTGTTGGCGGTCTTCAATACAACGTTTATCTTCAATCGGTTCATTTCCTTCATTTGATACTTCTTAATGACGATTTATCTACTCGTTCACCACAAACTACGATTGAAAGAGAAGCGACTCAGATATTCCCTCCTTGCTGATCGTCAGCCACAGAATGGCCTTCTTCGGGAACTCTGAATGTAAGATATATTTGACGTCTACGCCTACCACGTTGGCAAAGGAACGTTAAGCATTCAGTCTCCTACCAGTCAGTACCGTTCAGCGTCAATCGGGTCTCGTCATCCTTTATGTCAACGACGTCGCGTTTCACCGAAAAGATGTTTTTCACCAACACTTTCAGCTGCTGCATTTGGGTGATTGATAACACTGTCATTTTTTTCTGTTCACAACAGGGTTGCTACGATTGGTGATACGTAGGTAGACCGGGTGGCAGGATGATCGCATGCAGAATCGCTCAAAGCAGTCCATTTTTTTTAACACATATCAAGCCAAACATTAGATTAGGTCCTATGTAACATTTGTGTCGACTCGAGAAAAATAGGATAGAAAATTTTGATTTGTTTTTCAAATCGTAATTGTAAATTAATCATGTAATCTTTAATTTTTGCATAGTTTTCAACGTAAGCCATCGTCAAGATCATAAAGAAAAAGTTGGTTTTGAAGTTTACTTTGATTCTAGTTGTGTAATTGATACATTTGTTACTTAGGACCTATTGCATTTACATTTGTTGATTGGACCTGTGAGATTGGTCTTCTGTCAAGTTAGAATGTACATTGGACTTTTTTGATTGCGATAAGGAGTAATCAAAAAAAAATGCTCACATTAGCTTCCTTCTAGCTTTATTTTTGTACTCTTGAACCGCCTCATCTTTGCAATAAGCAAAAATTCAAATAAAAAGTAATCTATTGTATTTGAGAACCCCAAAAACTGGCTACATATTTATTCAATCGGATTATTGTATCAGTTGCACTTATTCTATAAATACTTGCTTTTAAGCGTAAATGGCAAGGGTTAGTGTACAAACTGTATGAACTTATGGTTCTTTTAGACCCACATATATAACATTAAAACTCCTAGTTTACATATCACGCAAATCATTCTTTTAGGAATGGGTGCATGGCGATGGTAATTTGTAATTCACCCAGCAAATAGGTTTCAAAACAGGCATAAAAAATGTTTGAAAATTTCGTTTAAAAGGGTGAAACAAGCTTACCGCGCAACACCGTGCAATAACGGACCAACGCATCTAATTTTGTTATTTTTGTGCCTGCTACAACGCATCAAAGCTCAGATTAGAAAATATGATGCATTGGTCCTTTATTGATTGAGGTTTGTGTCGATTTGTTCGATTTTCGATAGAATAAATATGTAGCCGATGTTGGGGTTCTCAAATATGATGGGCTACTGTTTGCTAAATGCAAGAATTAGGTGGTTCAAAAGTTCAACAATAAAGCTAATACAGAATTACTGTGAGCATTATTTTACTAGAGCATACCGCAATCACAATAGTCCAATGTACATTCTAACTTGGCACAAGACCAATCTAACAGGTCCAATCTACAAATGCAAACGCAATAGGTCCTAAGTAACAAATGTATCAATTACACGCCTAGAATCACCCTAAACACCAAAGGCAACATTTTCTTCATAATCCTGACGACGTTTTACATTGAAAATCTTACAAAAATTAAAAATTACAAGTGAGTTGCAATTACGATTTGAACAAAGAATATTAACATTTTTGAACCTATTTTTTCGACTTGAGACAAATGTTGTCTGAAGTAGTTAAATACTTTTCATCCAAACGAAGAACTTTTTGCTTGTTTCCATTCTTCGAACAATCAGAACACGCGTTTTGAGAAGAAAACATGTAGGTCCTATGTACATCTGTCAAAATTATAGACAAACATTGTACATTGGACAAGCGATGACAAAAGTCCAATGTACAGAGCTGTGAGCTCGTATTTTTATTTTTTTTAAATCTTTGTGCCTAATTTCAGAATGATTCATATAAAAGAAATGGATTTCTGTCTGAATCGATATTCAACTCGATTTTGTTTATATTGTTACTTAGGACCTTATGCAATGTTTGGCTTGATATGATAATTGAAAATAGGAAGGACCTCAGGCATCTGAATAAATTTAAAAAGGCCAAATCTCCTTAAACAATAAGAGACTCTCCAGATATTTTGTTACAGTTGTAAACCAGTAAAATTTAAAGAATAAGGCTCTCAAAACCAATTTATTAGAGAGTATGAGTTATTATTTAAAACCATTCCTCACCTTGCACTCAAATAAACGAAAACTCCCCTCACCCATATTCTGTACGCAATTTTTTTGACAAAACCCGCAATACAATCATACAATCATATACAGACAATTTTTTCAATGTTCCTTACAGACATTCTAAAAAACTAGCTGGCATCCCTGAGTGGGAATCTGATGACGAGTAAAAATAAAAATAAAACACTTGACAGTGGAATTTCAGCAGAGGCCAATTGCGTTGCGGATTTTTGTGGTATCGACTCACACATATTGAAATGTTGATGATGATTGAACAACAACACTATGGGGGTAATTGTATTTTTTGCCAACTTTTCAACTTTTGAGTGTAGGTTGAACAGTGGATAGTATTAGTGAGAGTCTTAAAATTTTCTGTCGCATAATGTGGATAACGTGTGGATGCAGTGGTAAGCGTGACTGCTACTTGGAACCCCCGTGGGTCTGGGTTCAATCCCAGGTGTTTTTCTGGGACGAAAAAATCTGGTCACGTCTTTCTTCGGAGGGAAGTAAAGCCGTTGGTCCCGGTTCACAGTCATGAGTCATTAGATAGGGTCCAGGTGGTGGAGTCGTCTTCCTGGCGTCGGTGATTGTCACCATGTGAGGAAATAGGCCGACGGAAAATAAATAAATAAAAACAAAACAAATGATACCATAGCCAGTGCTAAGGACCTGCGCAGAGGCTTATCTGTGACGATGTTTGTAAGAAAATGGAGCTGTTGCGTACGTTAAGGAAACACCAACTTAAAAACAATTCAGAAACGAGACAACAAAAAATTAAAAAAATCGTCTGAGCTAGGATGATTGATCACCAAAAATGACTGAAAACAGCTTTTAACAGAATCGTCTCTGTTAAATATCAACTCTCATGCAGAGCTAAGTTTCTCCAATATTGTGGAGGCTTTCATGAGTTTTTATCTTAATTACTGGTCACGCTAATCACTTTAATCTGGTCAAATCCGAGTCACTCTAATCTATACTATACAGTTATACGGTTTACGCTGGTCCACGCCGTCGTCGATAAAATTTCGATCGACGCACAGGTTTAATTCCAATCAATATACCTATATATGATAAATGTTGTAAGCAAGCTTCAGTGCCTCTTTTCTTGAGCCTTACCGCACGCAGCTTCCGATCCCGAGAATATCTTCGGCAAAAACGGAAGCAAATTATATACAATTCAGGCCGCATGCCACCGTGCCAAGGGCAATTTCTTCCGCGGAAGCACATGAGCTTGAACACAGTCCAGCTGCCATGGTGGCAGCCTCAGTAGCAGCAGAAACGTCATCAATGCCATTATTATTATACGCTTGCCCTCTGCAACTGACCGGCCGCCCCCGGTATGTGGTCTCAATATGTCGAGATGGCTACCACCATTTAAAATAGCAGTACCAGTACTTACAGGCAGGCATGCAAGCTTTTTCTTCGGAAGCAGTCTCCTGGCCGTTCCGTAACGAAACACCTGTAATTTAATCGAGGTTCACTCTTAGGAATATGCCTTTCTCCACTGAAGCAACAACTTCTAGCTCGCAGTGATGATGATAAAATAATGAGATTTTTCCAAAGGAAAAATTGTTTTCCGTTGGAATGCACTGACTAAACCACGCCCCAACAGCGTTGGTCATTTGCCAGCTTTGCTAGTTGCGGTGAGAGCATTATTTTTTCATTCGTGCAAAGTACAGCATCCTTCTGCCTGTGTCCGCGTGCTGGGCACATTAGCTCTAGTAAGATGATAACGGTGTGAAAACAGTCGACGGAGTTAAACAAAAAAAAACAAGCGGTTCCTCATCATAAAGTGTGGCTGCCTGCGAGGAACAGCAGGTTTATATTGTTTGTAGGTTTTTTGTTGTTGTAAAAGACGAACAATTCTTCCTCAGCTTTTTGTCAACCACCTTGGAAACTGCACCAAATTATAGCAGCTGTTACCGTAATGCATAGGAAAATGAACAATAAGCATGATAACTTCATTCGAGCGCAAGACAAAAAGTGAATGAGAAAGCAAGCAAACGGAGAAGGATGGGGTGAGAGTCGCGACGAAAGAAATACATACAACAAAACCGCGAAATTTTCCGAGCGCTATTGGTGCGCAGACTCTTTGTAATCTCGAGTTTTTTCTCCCTCTCTTTTCAATGTGCATTGAATGCACGTCTTTTTCTGCTTCTGTTTGATGTTGCATGCTTTCATGGGCGTAGAACGTGTGGGATTGAAAGGGTTTAGAAGTGCGCTGAATATCTATTATTTTTACAAAACAAGCAGAACCGGGTGCGGGTGTTACACGCTTGCAACTAAATGAATGAAAATTTAATAGAACTGGCTCGTTAATTTTTGTTTTTCAGAATGTGTGACTTCAATAGTGTAGCACTGACAGAAGCTCAAGCATTCCCCTTTCTTGACTTAGAAGGGGTGCAAACATCTATCAGAACACGCTTCTTACCCGAGAAATACACACGTTGTGTTTTAGTTGCCTCAATAATTCGCATGTTTAGCTCAAATGTATGTTTCGTTTGTATGAGAGCCCTTCCCTTTTACAAAGGGGAGCACCATACAGGGTGCGGCAGAAAATAATGCGAAAATGTTCAAACTTGAGTACTGGGTTAATTCGTGTAGCTAGTGACTAATTTCTGTCGAAAGTGTATTTGTTTATGTTTACTTTCAAGTGCTGCATCCAAACATTCTATTTGTTTTATTGCAAATTCGTCAAAATTTTCGCGAAAGAAGTGATCACCAGTTTGTTGCTCGCCCAGAAGAAGCCGAAAGAGATTTGGCAACAGTTTACCGCATAAAAAAGTCCCTGCAGGATGGTCCTAAGCAGCGGAAGCGGACGTCCGCGCTTTGCACGCACGCCGAAGCTTGCAAAGGAAGCCAATATTTCGGAGAATCATCAAAGAAGACCTGCATGCATCTCCCAGAGCTAGTGTAAAACGCCACTTGATTACGGAACGGGTCAAGGAACCATCTCGTTCCAAGAGATTGCTTTCCTTGTTAAAGAAGAAAAAATGATAATCCTGTTCTCCGACGAAAAGCTTTTCACCATCGATGCTGTGACCAACTGCCGCACGGACCGGTTCATTTCACCGCAGAAAATGGAGAACGTTCCGGAAAAAGTGAAATTCAAATTTCAAACCAAACATCCGGCTGGTGTCATGATGTTTGGCTTGGTGGCGTCCAACAGTTTGAATATGCCGCCTGTTTTCATTGATGCTGTATGTAGTTAAAATCGGTGCTGTAGAAGTGTATATCGGTATTTTAAAGGACCAAGTGCTTCCCTGGGTGAAGGCCAACTTCTCTGAGCACCAAAACGTTGTCCTACAGCAGGATGGAGCGCCGTGTCACACGTCCAATCGAACCCAACAATGGTTGAACGATAACATGAAGAATCCTAGAGGGTTTGAGCTGTTTAGTGGAATACCTGTAACTAGAAATGAGAAGAAAAATTAGTATTTTTCATTTAATTCCAACTACCTTTGCTTATCTTGACATATACGCGTATTTCGTCTACAATGTGCAGACTTCTTCAGTGTCTCGTTCATAGTCGAGTAATTAGTACGAAACACTGAAGAAGTCTGCACATTGTAGACAAAATATGCGTATCTGTCAAGATAAGCAAAGGTAGTTGGAATTAAATGGAAAATACTAATTTTTTTTCTAATTTCTAGTGATAACATAAAGTTTTGTGGCCCCCTAGCAGTCCAAATCTTAATCCATTGGATTATTTGATTTGGGCATATGTTGAAGCACGAGCCTGCAAAACCCCTGAAGTCAACCATAACACGCACATGGCAATCAATATCGGAGAACTACGTCCGAAAGGCATGCTCTGGCTTCCGGCGTCGGCTCGAGGATATTATTAATAAAAATGGAGGACACATTGAATAAATTTGTTTTGCGTGGAGGACCAACGCGCCCTCGGTGTCTTTGAACGGAAGGTGCTACATACGGTTTACGGTGGAGTGCAGATAGAATACGGAACGTGGGCGATACGTGAACGGAACGTGGACGGAACGTGGACGGAACGTAGACGGAACGTTGACGGAACGTGGATGGAACGTGGACGGAACGTGGACGGAACGTGGACGGAACGTGGACGGAACGTGGACGGAACGTGGACGGAACGTGGACGGAACGTGGACGGAACGTGGACGGAACGTGGACGGAACGTGGAAGCGAATGAACCATAAATTGGATCAGTTGCTGGGAGAACCTCCCATCGTACACATCGCTAAAATCAGTCGACTACAATGGGCTGAGCATGTCGTAAGAATGTAGGACGACAGCCCTGTTAAAATGGTTCTCGAAAACGAACCGACGGGTACAAGAAGTAGAGGCGCGAGTTAACGATTGAACTATGTCAACTTACCACACCAATAACAACAACACCAGACTCCTCGAGTAAGCATGTTTGGTTTACACAACGGATGTCATTCACCGTGGTACTGCATCATCAATATCGATACCGATCGAGTCAACCACCGCGAGACCGATACTGCTGACTGGATTTTCGTGTCAAGTGTTTCAAGTGGCTAGAGTATAGGTTTCGGGTAGGTTAAGCTTAATTGAATAAATTAGTCTTTAGTTAACTCTGAATCGGTGTAGACCTTTTTATTTGTAAGAAACCCCCTTAAACTTAACTGGCGCCCGAATAGGGACCTTGCTAAAAGTGGGAAGTGTATAAAGTCAGTGTTGAAAATCGTCAAGTTTTAAACTAGTGAAAAATCCTAAAAGTGGAATATCACCAAAATTCCAAGAGTGGTCCAAGGAGCCCAATCCACTAGTATATCACAATTGGTTCCACGAGCCCCATCACGGATACTGAAGCGAAAACTAGGACACCGAAGCTATCAGCTCGATCGCTATTAGGACCCTGAGTAGCAGCTCATCAAGCAGCAGCAACAAGGAATCACCCCGACATAGCTGCCTGGTTTTCCCCCACCGAGCGAGGCCGGTATAACCAAAAAGTCCAGACATTGTGTTGCGATGTTGGCGATAATGTAAGTAATTTTATTTATTCTTAATACCCGATTGAAAAAAAAACACCTTTTACGGTCGATTAATTACTATTAAGTGCGAAACAGTGTGCATCTTTACCAAAATAGAAAAGATAGTGTAGCTTGATTAGTGTGAATTTTTCACGTAGTGACTTTTTCCCTCATTGTCTGAAATTTTTCAATACGAAACTTGCGTTTTGAAAGTGGAAGTGTGAAAACATCAAAATTTTTACAAAAAATCCAGAGTAGGTATTTACTATCGAAACATAATGGCTATCAACGCAGCTGCGCAGGCAATGCTATAAAAACAACACTTGTGCTTTACTATAGAGACAAGCGTGATGTAAAAACTCTTGACTTCGAGTTAACTACCATTAAAAAATTGCCAAATGAAACCATCAGTACCTACTATAGTAGGGTCAATGATGTTTTATCACATATCATCGCACAAATACAAACCGATGATAAATTGAAAAATAATGCAGCAGTGCATATAACTTATTTTCGGGATAAAGCTCTCGACGCCTTCATTAGAGGATTAGAGAACCCCCTAAATCTCTTGTTAAAAAGTACCAATCCAACTTCGCTTGGACAAGCCTTGCAATTCTGTACGGAATATTATAACATGAATTTTAGAACTGCTTCGTTTAGAAACGAGTTGGGAAATCAACCGATCCCTAAGCCAAAAGAACCACCAAGATTGCCTACTCCTAGCAATAGACCTACTGCCACCTCCGCTCCCACCCAATTTGCATTCAGATCAAACCATTACAGTATAGATCAAATTTTCTCAACAAAGCCACTTCAGACCCACCTTTTCGCCACAAAGAACATTCCCTTCCTCCACCACAAAGCAAATTCCCAAACCTGAACCAATGGAGGTTGATCAAAGCCTACGTTCCAGAAATATAAATTATAGCAATCGCCCTCCGATAAATATGAAACGTCCTCATCCTCCCTCCCAACAAAACCAAAACATTAAACGACAAGCATACCCTCTTGAAGACATATATCAATACCCAGAAGAGTATTATTACAATTCTCACGATTATGACGCTCGTTTTAGCTACGATTCTGCCTATGACACTTACTACAGCGACGAGACCCAACAAGAACCAGAACATCATAACATACTCGACAGCGACGCTCAGGCATATGACGAACACAGTACAGTAGGGTGGGGCTTATTTGAAAAAAATAATCGGGCACAAGTTTTCCCATGTGGAAAATGATCTTTAGGGTCCATCAGGTGACATACTAAAATTTCAGATTTTTTCGTTAAGGTTTAGAGGTGCCGAAATGGGCCTAAGTGCAAAATGTCGAACGGTGGCAAATATCGACCAAAACAGATGCATCTATAAGTAATCACGTAATTTTGTGAACTTAAAGGGCGAAAATTTTGTCGGTTTTGCGGTATCTCTCAACGCTTTTGAGATATAAGCCTCAACAATGAATGTGTGTTTGTACTTACGCCAACACATTAGAACTTTCGCAAACAAACATCTTTGCTGTACATTTATAAAGACAAAATTATATACTGAAAAAAAAGCAGACAGAAAGAGAGCAAAAGGAGGAAGATTTAGAGAGAGAGAGAGAGAGAGAGAGAGAGAGAGAGAGAAAGAAAGAGAGAGAGAGGAGAGTGAGAGAGAGAGAGAGAGAAAGAAAGAGAGAATGATCTTATAATTGAAAGTACACATGGATCTTGACCATATTTAAACGTATTTATGTATTGATTAATATTGAACTCATAAAATTACGTGTCATGTCGAATACTGATTAACAATAGTTGTTTTTAATTGAAAACATAGATCATAAGCATTGTCATACTTTACAGAATGTAAGGGTGGAGCAGCAACGAATCGAATAGGCAGTTACTTTGGTTGCCGTGTCGACACCAGATTTTGGAATTCATTCTTCAATCAGTTTACCACTGTATAATGGGATCATCAACAGGTCCTGAAATTAAAATTTTCAAGCAGTTTCAGCAGCAATGGCCCAACGTAGATAAATCTAATTTCAGTGTTCCAAAAACATATCCTTCTACGTTGAATGCAGCTCGTCGAGCAGAAATAATTTCATTCGTTAAAAATCACATCCCTGTAAGTTATCTTCCGCTAAACTATCAAAAGCTGACCTTATTTCCTTCCAAACTTTTAACAGACTGGCCAACCTCGCGACGATTACCTGGAATTGCTTGAATTAACGATAATCTTTCTTGGTAGCACTAATGTTATAATCGTGCAATTTCGTCAGCCTGGAATGGAGGTGAATGGCGGATGCCATTTATAGCTTGAAAGTATTGCTATTTCGAGCGCAATTCAAACTTTCAAGGAAGGAAACTTCAGGACTTCTGGATATTTGTACTTTTCTGGTATCAATGTACATTGAGGCCTGGTTTTCAGCAACTCGTCCTACGTTGGCACTTATAAGTGGATCTTCTATTGATCTCAAGGCTTCAAGAATTCTAAACTATTCATTTGGCTGCTGCAAACAGATGCTAAAAATATGTTTTCTTCACGCATGTGGTATCTGAGCGAGAAACTTGTTGGAATCAGACTGATTCAAGATTATAATGGCAACATAATTCAAAACGAAAACCACTTCCAAAACCTTATTGTAAACGTGAATTTTCATAACCAAAACTTTGTTAATTTGATGAAGAGTACTATTGCTAAACAGTATTCGACATGACATGTAATTTTCTGAGTTCAATATTAATCAATACATAAATACGTTGAAATAAGTTCAAAATCCATGTGTACTCTCAATTATAAGATCATTCTCTCTTTCTCTCT
>JASCZW010002755.1:0-21272 GCA_034211315.2 Aedes japonicus | reverse complement strand
AATCTCCAATTCCATCGGATAGGTGAACTCTTCCTCTTACACCCCGTTCACACTACGAACTATATTACGTAAGGCAGCATAATTAATCATCAATTAAAGAGAGATTTGAGCAATAAAAAATGAAAAAGTGCCACTAAATTATTAAGGCCTGTGCCAACAAAT
Source organism: Aedes japonicus (assembly GCA_034211315.2). Lineage (NCBI taxonomy): Eukaryota > Metazoa > Arthropoda > Insecta > Diptera > Culicidae > Aedes > Aedes japonicus. The sequence goes on along the minus strand of JASCZW010002755.1, from coordinate 21,110 downwards.
AATGTGTGATCAGCATTAAAAAATTAGGAATGAGCAATAAAAGATGAGAAAGATCTTCGGATAATCTAATTGTGACCGGTAAATCTATCAAATAAAGCAACAGCTATTAGTATATGTGCAATTAAATATGGCAGTATATCCGCCAAATTATGTAATTTGAGCACTAAACTATTCGCATATGTCTTTCAATTTTATTGGATTTTCCCATAAAAACAGTAAAATGAGCAATGGATATTTATATGGTTATTTATTTATCCATTGCTCATTTTACTGTTTTTATGGGAAAATCAATAAAATTGAAAGACATATGCGAATAGTTTAGTGCTCAAATTACTAATTTGGCGGAAATACTGCCATATTTAATTGCATATACTAATAGCTGTTGCTTATTTGACAGATTTACCGGTCACAATTAGATTATCCGAAGATCTTTCTCATCTTTTATTGCTCATTCCTAATTTTTTAATGCTGATCACACATTATTTGTTGGTACAGGCCTTAATAATTTAGTGGCACTTTTTTCATTTTTTGGTGCTTTTTCTGAATTACTAAGTGCAGGTAAATATTTTAGTCATTACGTAATATAGAGTATCTTGATATCAAATGCCATGCAAGTTATTTCCAGTGAAAACTAGATGTATAGATGCTGATATCAAGATACTCTATATCACGTAATATAGATTGTAGTGCGAACGGGGTGTTAGAAACGACCGCGGTGGATTGATTAGGCTAGTTTTCAATGGCGAGAAATTCGCGGAAAAAGCCGTTTTTTAAGTTTGTTAGTTAGGCCCCAATGAAAAATCTTTGTCATGCAAGTATTACACCCCGTTCACACTACAACTTATATTACGTGATATAGACTATCTTGATATCAGCATCTATACATCTAGTTTTCACTGGAAATAATGTACATGGCATTTGATATCAAGATACTCTATATCAAGTAATATAGGTTGTAGTGCGAACGGGGTGTTAGTTTAAATTTTCATAGTTTTCCAATAACAATCGTTCTAACCAAACGCTCTAAAAGGTGTTCTTAAAATGAGAAGTGAAAATTTGTAATGATTTATGATGCTTTTAAACAGAATACAATGGTGGATTTTACTCCTCTATTATCGAAAAGTAGTGTAAACATTCAAAAATTTAAACAAAACTAAAGACAATTCCGCTAGAGTGGTATAAAGCGAACGATGTCGATTTCGTGTCGAAAGATCTGAACCCTCCAAACACTCCGGAACTGCACTCAATAGTTCAAAATACAGGGCCATTATGAAGGAGCACCTTCCAAAGCGAGCTTAAGTGGTGAAGAATGTAGATGAAATAAAGAAAGCATGCGTTAGTATGCCAAAAATTTCGATTCTGAGATCGTGCAGAACCTCATGGCTGGTGTTAAGGCCAAAGTTCGCGCATTCGGACATAAAGGTGATAAAAATTAAATGAATGATGCCAAAACTAACTTTAATTGTTAACTGCCTGAAAATTTTGAGATTATCGGAAAAATACACCCTTTAAGGAAAATAAACTCTTTGTGGTTTATGAATTCTATGTTAAGGTATGTTATAGGTGTTTTCAATCAAAACTCTTGCACGGTGCCCCGATAGACCGTTATTATAAAAAATAAATGTCCATCAAAACCAAGTACATAGCTCGATTCTTGGGGTAGTTCTGTCCTTCTGGACTAATTTTTAAAAAAATCCCTAGGAGGAATCTCAAAAAATCTTGATTTTAGTTTTTAGCTAATAAAAATCAAAAAATCCATATTCCGCCACTGCACATCACGCTTGGAGTCGTCAATACGATTTTCAAGTTCCTCGAGAAAAAAGCACCAGATTGGGTAGATTTGTGGGTGAACGAAGCACAGGTGAGACATCAACAAATGGCATACGGGTTCACTGGTAGAGCCTGTCACGCGCTTTTGAAAACTGCCAAATGTTTGGCAGACAATCCCGATCTTTCGGATTACGCTAAATGTTTTTCTTTCAAACTTGAACATGGTTTTGAAGAAGCAATTGATGGTTTTGCCAGTAGCTGGGAAAAGCTGCAGTTTCCATATACGTCGAAGTACCATATTTTAAAATATCATGTTCCAGAGTTCTGCAGAGACACCGGAAGAGGTCTTGGTTTACATAATGAGCAAGCTTCGGAGTCCGTTCATTCGGATTTTAACGAGATTTGGCAGCGGTATAGAGCACCTACATCATCCCAGATTTACAATGATCGGTTATTAAGTGATGTGATCGACTATAACAGCAATCACATGTTTTAGCTTTCAATAACGTTTATGCTACAATCAATCCCGGTTTACTTTTCTACAATATATGCATCAGCACTGAATTTATATTTACCTTTCATTTGATCAAGCATAGAAAGCGACACCTAAACCAAACTAGAACCAGTAAGCCATACAAAAAACGTACTTAAGTCAGTCTGGTGAGTTAAGCCAGTTGTAAATATATATAATTGTAATAATGGTAATACATACAAACTGGTTGAAATCGACTCGGATCACTTATCGGACGTTCATGTAGGTATTTTGATGATATTAAATAATTTGAATATGGATTATTTGATTTTTTTTAGCTAAAAACTAATATCAAGATTTCTCGAGATTCCTCCTAGCGATTTTTTTAAAAATCAGTCCAGAAGGACAGAACTATCCCAAGAATCGAGCTATGTACTTGGTTTTGATGGACATTTATTTTTTATAATAACGGTCTATCGGGGCACCGGGGCTTGAATACGTTACTCCTTATTAAAGAAATGGAAATGCCATCGGGAAGTATACCGCGATTGGAAAAAAATACGGAATTGTAAGTTCATTCGTGGGCCATCAAACAAAATTTCCCGCAACAGTAGAACTTTTTTCATAGATATTATTTACTGTCAAATGAATCAGAAGAGCAGAGAATCGAACAAAGCAGAACAACAAAAACCAACCACGATATCACCGTGAAGTTTGACAGCTTTGGCCACTTGGCCCTCTGCTGGTTTTGATTGCAGCCAATAGGATTTATGATGGTTCTCAAGTGGTCATAGCATCTTTCACTAAAACATTTTCAAAATCTTTATGGTCTTGTGAAGGTTTTATTAATTTGTTTTCACAACCGTCTATTGAGTGAACCACGTTGTACACATTTCAGTTTTTTTTTTCGGACAAAACAGTTTGGAATGTAGTTTTACCAACAAAGATTGGAGGAGTGCTATACGGCTGGAATAAAACTAAAATTCTTACTTGGGATATCTGGTACTTTCAAAACATTGGAATATCGCAAGCCACATGTGCAAATTGCTTGCCAACCGAGCATCTTCTCACGCGAATTTTTCCATCGCAACAGTCTTATCTGACACTCTCCTTAACCGATTTGGTGTAGAATTGAGGCCGCAGCAGCGTTCTGGAATCTTCAAGTTATTGCATTTTGATGATTTTCAGTTTTTCGTGAAAGATTTTGTTCATCACAAGAATGGTCGATTGTACACTAGCCTTGAAAAAGGGGTGAATCAAAAAGTAGTTTCAAATATTCTTTGACGTAAAATTATGTATGAACGGTAATTAAACAGTTAAGACGTTTAGTTCAGTGTAAGATGTTAAAAGTGCATTATGAGATCACACTTAGACAGAAAGTTAACTCCTGACGTAAAAACGATGGTTGCGTTTTACTCCATCCAGCAATTCCTGCACAGTAGACTAACTACATTTCTCCATCGTAGTTTTCCTTTGAACAACCTCGCCATCCTTTTGCAGGACCAATAATACTCAATTTGGGTGGAGCTGCGAACAGTTTGGTGGGTTGATGTCCTTTTCCACGTAACCAATATGGTTTTCCTCCAACCTTTCAATCGTCGAACGAGCATAGTGGGCAGGTGCCAAATCCGGCCAAAGCAGTTGTGGAGTTATGTGCAAAAGCCGCCTTTGGCACTCTTTCCGATATACTTTGATAGTCCATTCCGTGAAAAAATATTGGATGAATGAAAACAGCAACTGCAAATCGCTTGACAAACAATTCTCCGAACTTCTGAACAAACGAACTTCTTTGAGTCAGACACATCCTTGCCAATGACCTTCGTGTAATACTGCGGGCCAGGAAGAGTTTTTGAAACTTCTTTAACGTAAGTTTCATCATACATTAATATTCACTGATAGTCGTTCTAAGTAACTCGACCATACAGGGTGTCCGAAAATTATCCGCACAACAAAATGGTATTAAAACTATCTTTTATTGTAGGATTAAAAAATCAATAGGTATTGTTTGTTAAAGCAATATGTTTGAAAACTACAAGTTTTATTTGGTGGCCGCGAGCTCTTCGACAGATATTTGTTCCCAAACCTTAACATAGACGATTTTAGATGTACTATTGATTTATGTGGTTTACTGCGTGTTCTTGACTCCAGAATGGACCATAGAAGGCCATTCATCTTTCTTTAAAAAGCTTGGAAAAATACGTTCGCAAAGACTAATAGCCTTTTTTGCTCCATGAGCCGGCGCCCAGTCTTGTTGAAAAATCCATTAATTTTTGCCGAAATTCTGCGATGCTACAGTGTCAGTAAGTAGCTTCTGATAAACCGCTTGATTCACTTCCACCCCCTTGTCGATGAAGATCAAATGGGTTTTGCCTGAATGAGTTATTCCAGCCCAATCCATGACAGAAGCGGGATGATGACTCCTTGCAATACTTTCACGATTTTTGGAAGCAGCAGGAAGCAACTTCCGATCATTTTGGTGGTTGTGATGCTGCTCGATTGTGAAAACTTGTTCATCGGTGAACAGCAATGACCGATAGCGACCCTCGGATAAGCGGTTCAGGCGAACTCAGCTTTTCTCAACCGGTTAGTAGTCATTCTTGCACAGTTTATACGTCTAAAGCTTCAAATCGTCGTTCAATGATTTCGTCAACCTTTGGATGGAAATTGAAGAATTTCGCTTGATTTGTCGCGGATAATCTCGCGCATTTGTGGAGTCCGAACGTTGCGCTATTTTTTTCTCTCTATGCGGTCATTTAGCGTTCCAAGCTGTTGGTTGGTTGTTTTATTGCGTCACTCACTGTAGATTTTGCCATATTCAGGGCCTTTGCAATCACTGTTTTTCCTTTTCGAAAAAGTTCAATCACACCTGCGCGTAACTCATTCGGCTTCATTTTGAAAACTTACTGCGTATAAAGACAATGGGTCAATATGTTCAACCATGCAGGTATGTTTATTTTAATCCGGTTGGTTGTGTTGAGGCATTCCGATAAAGTCTGTACGGATAATTTGCAGACACCCTGTAGAGCTTCCACGATTTTTTTCTGGTAGGTGGTCTTTCTATTTAGAAATTTGTTTATAGTTTTCTGCCTTTTTGGCCAAAATCACGCATAAAAATCGATTTGATCAGTAAGAGCACAACGTATTAGTTCAAGGGAGATCAACGGACCTCGTCAAATTTCTCTATGTAAAAGAAAATTTCCCCATGGAAAATCCTAGGTATAATTAAAACCACGGGTGCCAAAATATAGTTTCACCTATCGAGCTGAAATTGTGCACAGTTTTAGGGCCCAAAAAGCTTCCGACAATCATACTGAAACTGAAATTTCAATTTTGTCCCAGGCTATTGTACACCCAGTACACTGTTATATTTACTTAGCCAACTTTATATCAACTGTACGCTTAATTCTACGGTACACTGTACATCCTCAGGCGGGTTTAAATCGCATAGGTAAGGGAGGGGGTATTTTTCTTTCAATAAGCTAGGATGCTTCTACATGTCCCAAAACTATATCGTTCCATTTTGTCCCACCTAAGTGGAAGGTATCATTCGAGCGAAAAAATGTGAACAAAGTATAGTAAGCGATGGCTGATGTTCGATGCAAGAGCAAGCGATGGAATTGTCCTATTGTGTGAGATTGCTGAAAAAACGGAAGTAACTTTGCAGTTTTCCGGTGATGTTCCGACTGGAAAATTCCACATAGGGATGCTTTGTTCCATTCGTTCTGTATAAAAAACACTTTAACGGCAATCTACTGTTTTTGTTTTTCAGTGTAGAATTTATTTTAATCCCAACATAGTCCAATCGCAAAGATATTTAATACATTGTCTAGCCAAAGTTGACATAAATTACTCTACTTCCTGCAACCAATGTATCGATCAATCAACCGGAGCATAATATAATTCGCCCACGCCAGGAAACCGGATTAATTAATCTTGAACATCCAACTTCCGCTTGCTCTTCACTCGTTTCATTAATTCCACCTGAAATAATCCACTTGACAACCCCTCGCCTGGATGACCAGCTGCAGGATATTGCGTCCATATCTGCATAAAACCACTGCTGGAAGGGAGCAGCAGTTTTACCTCTTCAACGGCATCCTATCTTTCGCCCTCCCATCGAGATAAGAAACAAGAGATTCAAATTAAATGGAATAGCCTACTTATATTTCCCCTCCTCCCCACTATACCTGCCGAGCAAGATAGATGGCAATCTAGGTAAGAGCAGTACCTTCTTCGTCATTCAGAAAAGAACCGACCGCGACACACCGAGGATAAGAACAAATCTCTTAACCAACAGGAAACGGCGGCAGCTAGCTGCCGTCGCCAATGATGAGCCACTTCTGTTTCATTTTTCCACTTTCACGTGCCTTCAAGTGGTGGAATTCTGATGGTTCGAGGAAACTCATAGCTGCTTTTCAATGAGATAGCTCGTAATTGTGAGGGTGCAACAAACTGGAAGCGTAGGCGCTCGTCGGACAGCGGTGTCAGGCGAAAACAAAATTATTAAGGGGTAGATTTCAGGACGCCGCCGCCATCCCCAAATTTGTTGTTAGACGAGCAACGTTTCCATCATACGCGTTCGCTGTCTACGCCTAGCCTGCTGCGAGTGATTGCCGATATGAGGGTGGGTGGATGCGATAGGGCAGATAGAAAGAGCGAAGCGCGAGCGGCGTGGCCAAATGAAACTGTGTGCGATTAGGGAATGTTGTGTCTCGACACGCGACCAGAGGGTGTTTTCACTATTTCAAAAAATACACGCAGAATATGGGTATAAAAAATGAATTCGACATGCAACAAATACTCCTGCCAAGTAGGAAAGATACACGTGTCAGCTGTGTGAATGTGTTTGTTAGTTTTGATTCGAGAAATTTTCATTCCCCGAATTGCCCGGAATGCAATTAACTCAATGGCTCAGGAGAATTTCCCGAAGCAGTGTTGGCAGACGTAGAGGAAGTCTGAAGGTGATCGAAATGGGTCTCTACGTTGCTTTGTTGTCTATAGGTAGGTCGACATGTGGCTTGTAAACTTCGAGGTAAAGTTAATTAATATTGTTAACCATTTGATGGGATGCCATCTCCTGCAACAGCTCTGAATCGGTACACTGAGTAAATTAAACTTTCATCTGTTCGGAATGGCCAGCACGTAAAATACCTTAGCATTCAGGCTGGAAAGTTTCAACTGTTTAATGTTCTGGTACAAGTTGTGTTTTTCCAAACGCCTAAATATGCTTCTACTCTTTCTCTTAGCATTTCAAGCTTATTGCTTTCATAGTTCGCTTATTGCTTCTTTTTTTGACAGGATGGAAAATCTGCAAACAGACTCCTGCAGAACTCACGGTGTGGGGATGAGGGCGCCAACTCCTCGACCTACTAAAAACCCCATCCGTGCCTCGAGCCCCGGCCTCCCCGGAACCACCTCTCGGTATTACTTCAGGAGGGGGCTAGTGTGCTTTACGCACCCACTATGTCTAACTACATAGGTCTTTAGTAGTTAGCTTCGCCGAACTGACGCTGATTCGATCGAGATGCTCCTGGATACAAGCAGGGTTCGGGACGTCTGGTGGTCAATCCAGATCGTCCGCGATCTCCCTACCCAACCACTTACGGTATCTGCCGAATCTCGCGTCGTATGGTCCCTCCTCCGATCGAGAAAGCCAGGGCCAGGACCGGGGTTGGAACGTCTGGGAGTGTGGCATTACCCCAGGATCGCCCTGTTCCCCATGTCACGATCGCTTACGACCTCCTGTCGGATCCCACGCCGTATGGCGCTTCCTCCGTTGTAGTTCGTTTTAGCCGTTAAGGGGAGCTTAACGTTTCCAGGATGCACCGCGGGAGGCGAACTACTTCCACACCCCTATTGCTTGGTCTCAACTGTTTTCAATATACTTCCACAATTATTAATTGAGAGCTTACGATGCCAGGTACCTTTTTGCATTAGTATAATGGACCCCATGTCCAGAGAGTCGAGCAATTTTCTTAACGAAAAATTCAGACCAGACCGGAATCGGAATCAGTCAGCTCTCAGCATGGTATTGCTTTGTAGCTGCGCCTTTACCGACTGAGCTGAGGAAGGATTTGCTTACCTTAAATAAATTGAAGTGTCCGCTTTGCTCAGGGATCATCATCAAGTTGTTCAAAAAAAAATTCAATTCTTGGGTAGCAAAATATGTACTTTAAAAAATACGAGAAAACAAGTAAGAAGATGGGCCATGAAGGCACACGAAACTGTGATTTATTGCTTGTTTGACTGATTGAATTAGACATAAAAGCAAAGCCGCTAAAAGTAGGTGAAGAGTTTTGGGCGGATAATTTTTCCAAACTTTTTAAAAATTCGTTAAATTTTGATCGGTTTTTAGATCTTCATTAATTTGCATTGTTTTGGTTCAACGATACAAAGTACGGTTCGACGCCTCATTTTCAACAAAATAACTTGTACAAATATTTTTCCTAAACCTATCCGCCCTCAAGTAATACCGAATATGAACCATAGTTTACATACGCTAAAAAGTGAAAAAATAGCCTAGCATAATATCCTCTTTTTTTTCAATGGCAAATTACTTCTTAGGCAGAACTCAATACATGTGAAAAGGTTCGTTCCAATCGGAGATGGTCGTGCCAATAATCGCATTTTATTTGGCGTTTTGGGCTGGAAATGTTCTAAACAATCGTAGTTTTAATATAGGCCTAAAACTCTGTTTTGTGCACTAGTGCGGAGCACCCTGGAATATGCTCCTCCTATCCGGGTTCAATATTATGCTACAAAGATAATTTGTATTGAGCGTGAACAGAAATGTTTCGTTTCATTCGCTTTGCTATTCGGAATCTTTAATGGAATGATCCTGTGTCAGTCTTGAGAAAAGTCATGCTCGTTATGCTCAAAAGCGTGGACTTTCAGGCTACATAATATTGACTTCCTATAAGATTGCAGCAAGCCGTGCTTTGAAACTGACGTGTTTTGTTTTTGCTGCGTCGTTTTCGAGAAAAAAAAATCAAACAATAATATGCTCAGTGCAATTATAAAATCCATGCATGCTTTGTGTAAGACATAGTGAAAACAAACTATTGCCCCCCGAAATGTGTTTGTGTTGGTAGTATTTCCCTGTTTTGTTTTTTTAGTGCTTCGCCCCGCACCCGGAAGAAGAGTTACATCAGCTTAGTTTTGTTTATTAGTAGTATTGTGACACCCGGACATAAATTGTTAGGTTAGAGTGTTTTCGGCTTTATCGCGAGTGAATCCATGGTTATTAGCAGTATTGAAGTTCGATATAGAGTTGCCTCATAGCGGATTTTAATTATTTTCAGAGTGCGGCGTGAAAAAAAGAAGACCAATGTAGAATGTAGAAAATGACCATTTGCTGTTCAGAAGCAACAAACGAAGAAAACGTGCATGGGCGAGTGAAAGGCTGCCACATAATTTCAGAGTACAGAGTTTTGTTATGCAGATTGTAAATCTAACGGGAGGTTTTCCAACGTTTATTTTTGCTCTTATTTTGTCGCAAGTGCATGAAATTATTTATGAATCAATGTCAATTTTTTTTTATTATTTCTACGAATGGTCTAGATAGAGTCATTAAGGAGGCGGCCATGAGTGAGATCTATCTGGTTATAATTATATAATAATAATCCAAATTCCAAATTATACTACATACGTGACTGGTTTGGAGTTACATTTCCAAGTCTGGAAGTCTGTTGCAGTGCCCTTGTCCCAATGATATTGGTAATGTTTCGAGCATCTTGTACATGAAAGTAATCTCGAATTGACCGTGACTCTTCAGACATTCGGAAATGGGTTGCTGGATCTGCAGTAGATCTCCCGGATAAAAGCTGCTTCCAATAATCACTTGAAGGATTGTAATACTGATTTCTTCCGTAATACGTTCCAAAATGCGTTCATGTTTATTTATTTAAACAAGTTCATATATCAAATGAATTACAAAATGTCAGAAATGAAATCCAATAAACCACAATGAGTATAAATTACCCGTCGGGATCGGAAAATATGCAGTCAAGGTTCCTTTAGCACCCACAGCTAGAACCACACTATAGGAATCGGCGTGAACGTATTTAGGTTGAAATTTAATAGGAATTTAAGCTAATTGGGACGAAACTATAATATTGGAGTTATTAGAAAATAGATTTGAATACACTGTATATTGTTATATTTAGGGAAAATTCAAGGCCAGCTATTTGTCTCGTCAATATGATTTGGATCAGGATGCAAAATCAGTTAACCTTCCTTAGGTGTCGGGGTCAATATGACTCGCAATGGATTTTCAAAATTCCATAACTTTCTAAAACAAGCATCTAACATTTTGATTTTTCTAGACTTTCTAGTGTCAATTTCAATGATGTAGATGGTAAATGTTCGCTCATGCATCGCGAGGTCCCAAGAGTGGACTCGACGGTAATGTTTTGCTAGAATGCAAAATATAAAGAGGAAAGTGAAAGTTACGCCGTGCTGCAGATTTACGTCCAGTGCACTGCGAATTAAGAAGAAAATTGAATAGAAGTAGTGAAAATTGCAGCGGAAGGAGCTTGGATATAGCAGTACTCGAACCAAGCACGCATTCCATTGTCTTACATCTCCAATGCGGAATAGATCAAGGCAGGAACGATCCACTCATCTTTATAGGCAAGAGACGTGCCTGATCGTGCTCATGTACATACCAATGGCCTGTGATGGATCTTATGATGGTTTGTTTGTACATGCCATGCACTTGTTGTATAATCCCTTGTTCAATTGATCATCTTGCGTGAAGACATTCAATGACAATGACCATTAGACACTACCAGTGACCATATTGCTTTTCCAAGACAATCTGACGCCCTGTTGAGGATCCTTTCAGAGGAACAGAAACACACTCATTTTTTCCGAAACATGCCTCTCTAGACAAGAAGAATCGTCCCAGCATCGTAATGGTCATTGGTCCATTTCAAGGCTAGAAATAAAGCACTCATGAAAAATCAGCAGTTTGCGCTTTTGAAATGCAAGTTTCTTCGAAATCTATTTTTGCCCCTTCTATAGAATTCCTACAGGCATCAGAATTATCCCAGCATGGCCAATTTGATCATTGGTCAATTTCAAGACTAGAAGTAGACTTCTTATGAAAAAATCATGAAGTTTGAGCTGTCGAAAGGCACATTTCGCATTTGTCCCCTCCTACAGGGTTCCTCCGGGAGCATACGGATTGTCTTATGGTCGTTGGTCAATTTCAAGGCTAGTCGTGCAAAATTATGAAGTTTGAGCTGTCGAAATACATGTTCCGATAAAATTTGCATCTGTCGTCGCCTCAAGCCCTCTTCAGCACAGATTCCTTGTGACCAATCGGTTCAAAAAGGACAGTACTCACCAGAAACTGAAAAATTGTGATTCCGAGAAGCATTTTGACTGACTTTAAAATTTGGTCACATAAACATTCCGACAATGTGAGTTTGAAATCCGAAATACCTATATTCGTCACAAAATGCTAACACCCAAAGATTATAACCCTTCCTTGGATGTTAATATTTTGTGACAGATAATAAAAGGAATACGAAAAATCGACGTAAGTGATAATATTAAGATTTCGTCTATTGATATTAATGCTTACCCATTGATAATCAAAACAACAGTGTCAGCATGATTTTTGACCCGCACTTACACTGAACCCAAACATCCTCCTCTTATCGAGTGAATCCTCCGTCAAGTTCATATCGAAACATTAAAATCGCATTTTCGAGGGATAGATTGACCTCTCGTTCAAATTCGAATGAAAAATCGTTGATCCCAAAGTAGAATGCGTATTGGAAAAATCCCTATGACGCAAATCATTTGAAATGAAAGTGAAAATCATCTCCATTTTACACCATTCGGTAAAAACCTATCAATCGCTATCAGAACTGATACCAATATCTATATGAAGGATGGAACCCGACTTTTCTGATGAAGATATGGAGATGTCTCCTGTCTCTTCTAAATTTTAAAGCTCCCTTAGCAATCCATGATGAACGGTAGTGGAGAGATAAAATCTTGAGTACTTTTTCACACAGATGCTATCTTTATTTGTAAACAAAAAGTAGAGCCAAAGAGGAGCACCCTCACTTGAAGTAGCTTTGCCATCATAGTTAGTAAAATGGTATTTCTTGTAGTTAGAATTTAACATTTGAATCTTACTTCCCTACATCGTTTATGAAATCAGATACGTCTGTTTGAAAAAGTACCCGAGAAATGTATAACAATTTAATGCCGCTGAATTGAATTCATTCCTTTTATATCGCTTATGAAATACACAGTTTTGGAACAAACATCAAATCAAACTTTGTTCATTGTCATACAAAACGATGAAAAAAGCATTTAAACATTCGAAACTAAACATATGACAATCGTCCGATTCCCGAATGATTTAAAGGGCGCAATCGATTTACTTTCCAGACGATCTTAGGATGATGTTTGGGTTCAGTGCAGAACAGATTTCAGTCATTGCAGCAAACAACGTTCGTTGTCATTGAAGTGACAGAGGTGGTTATTTGTTATGTACACTCAAGAAAATAAACGTAAGCTGTGTTCAGCGGTGTTCTATTATTTTGTTCTAGTTTTATAATAGTTCCAAAAATACAGACCACCAAAAATAGATCAACTATTTTGCATTTTCACCATCATTGTTCTGAATTTAATATGATGACGTCCGTGTGTTTTGTTTTGGAACTTCATCCTTCTTTCAGATTTGGTTGGTGTTAGTTCAGCCAGTTCGAATTTTGAAATGAGCTTCCGAGTTTCAAGAGTCAAAAGGAGCAAGTTTATCCCGATCTATTCCTCACGATTCTTGTTGGTGCTGGGGAATATGAGAATAAGCGATTTTACCCTAAGTAAATCATTTGTACCCAACAGTAGGTTAACATGATTATAGCAATGGCTTCCCACATTAACTACTACTGTTGGGTACTTTTTCAAGCGTTTACATGCCCTCTTATGGTGAGACGATGTGGAGAATTTCGTTCTTGCTGAATTATTCAAAATGAAATTAATTCCAACGGAAATTTATTTTTTACGAGGAAGCCGAGAGAACTATTCGCAATGTGAAAGCTCAACCACCACCCGTACGTCAGCGGAACGCAAGGTCTGCCGAGAATATCGCCACTGTATACGATAGTGTGCTGGCGGCAGTCGATTCGCGCTCAAGAAGTTGGTCCTTCGCAGACTTCAACTTGGCGACTGCATCGAGACTTGAGTCTGCACCCGTACAAGTGGAGCTCAAGCTAACGATCATAGACAGCATCGTATGTTCGCTGATTGGTTTTCGGAGCAGTTGGAAACAGACCTCGATTTTTTCCGAAAAATCATTCTGGATTAGAGCCATTTTTTGATGAACGGGTACGTGAATAAGCAGAATTGTCGAGTTTCAGACAAAGTCAACCCACACGAGGTCCACCAGAGTGGCAATGCATCTCCAGAAAGTCACTGTTTGTGTGCATTTTGGGAAGAGGGCCTCATCGATTCGTAATTCTTCAAAAACGACGCTGGCGAGACTGTCACCGTCAACGGGGAGAACTACAGGTCGATGATTACTGACTTCTTCAGTTCTAAACTGGACGATATCGATGTGCATAATTTGTGGTTCCAACAGACTATTCATTTTTTTCGCTGGCAATCAGCAAAACTTTGCTGTATTTTGTCGTGCTGTAAAACCAGCAATCTATCCAGCAAAAAAATTTCATGAAAATGACAGCACTTTTACCTAATTTTTACTAAAATAAATGGAATAAGAGTAAATAAATAAAGCTGAGGCAATATCTTTGAACTTCTAAATATTGATTAATGCATTCATGATAATTAAGTTATTCAATCTTTGCTTACAAATCTGCGATACATGTCTGAGGAGATTACTTCAGGTACCTATCGATCCATCGTAAAAGTTAAACCGTAAAAAAACATAATCAGTTTATTTTAACTGAATCCGCCTTTTTCTCGTCTTTAAAACATCAACTTACAAAAATCAAAAGTTTTTTAATTACATTTTACTTACCAAACAGTTCTTCGAAATCATAGCATTCTACGTTCAATGTTTCGATGATGTTATGCAGATTCAAATGCGTTTTCAATAAATTAAATAACTCACAACTTGAAATAAGAAAAAATGCCGGATGACAACTCAATACAACTTTCCGTCGTTGAAGCGTGACTTATATTTGACAGGTAAATAGGGTTACTGGGATTTCAGTTAAATTCTTGCCATTTGCTGTTTTTAAGTTACTGGTGAAACCGATTGCTGAATTTAAGCAAAAAAAGGATGTCTGGCTAACAACCAGCAAGTCATTTAGCTGGAACGAAAAAAAAAATTGGTGTGCAAGACGGCGCAATGTGCCACACAGTGCAGGAAACAATCGATTCAGCTATGTTTCTTTTAATGTGTTTTCATTTAGTCCAGTTTCTTCTGACTCACCCGATATTCATGGAAACCGACTGTACTTTTTTTCAAATATATTCAATAATTTAGTTAGCCAACTGAACTGAAATTGAGCAGTATTTGAGTTCTAATTGTTTTCATATGTTCGGTCAAAGGAGAAATTAATTAGCTTTTGCTAATCATTTGCTTTTTTCGTACGGCTGATTTTATGAGGGCTACACACATTTTAATAGAACTCGGCTATCGCATATTCTTATCTAACGCGCGTAGATCCGATGAATCAAGTAAACTGGCAACCCTGCCAATACCAGACGCATAATAATACATTTTTCCTAGGCAGTAGTCGATCGCGTGCTGAACTCAATTGAAGCCTGCTACAACCGACCGTCCGAGCATGTAAAATCGATTTCGCATCCGCTTCCTTCGGTGAACCTTAAAGTTGAAACGGAATTCCGCATTCCCTGCAATACAACAAAGCAGGCGGGGGTTAACTAGACTTTGATATTCATGCCCTGTATAGGGGATATAGGAGTAACTAAGCACCAAACGACAGAAAAGATGTTCCAATGACTGTTACCTTACTCTAATAGCAGTCTCATTAGTCAGTAAATTATAGCAACGTCAATGGTACATATAATTTTCGTATCCTTCTCGCCTCTTCATTAAGGGCAGCAGTGTGCTTTATATGAAAAATGCACCCTCCTGCATGCAACCATAGCACGAGTGATTGCAGCGAGTGCAGCAAAGGTGCGTGTTCCGTAGCCGTTTCGTTGAGGGGTGCGAAAGAGAAACCATCAAAGCACCCCGCGCGCGGCACCATCGCCCCCCATTGTCGGAGTTCACTTTGATGATGATTCTGATGATGGCGATGACGTTGATGATTCCCACGACGAAGCGCAGCATGCTAAGGGATTAGCGAATGCAACAGCGCGGCGGGTGGTACCGAACCCATAAGCTGTAAGAATTGGTGCATCCTGCACTGCATGCATCGGTCGAAGCGTAGGTGGGTGGTGGTTGCTTTTGTTTTTCATCGCGCCGGCATATTCTGCTTCAAATCTGTATGAATAGCCGGGAAAATCCTCTTCGTTTTTCGCGTTCTCTCTTTGCTTCCTTCGCCAGGCAGCGCTTTTCTCATTATGAGTGAAGAAGATCTGTATTGCTGTGCATCTGCAGGGATCCTGTCGTTGAGTGAGCTTTGTCTGACGGATGGATTATGTGGTTCTCGACGAGGGTGGCGGATAAATAGCTTCAAATGGGAAGAGGAGGAAAATCGGAACGATGTCGGTACAAAAGTGAATGAAATTGGTTTCTTGAGAGCCGGTTGATAAGTGAGCTGCGATTAATTCCGCAAGTGGCGTGAAATTTGAAGAATAGTATCGTCGGGGAACAATATTTCTCGGTTGTTCACTCTTGTATTATACACTCGAAATGTCCATTACCACCATCTGAACTGAGTTGTTGGTTGCCTTTCAAATTGTGAATCAGCAGACTGGGGAACTGAACGTGGAAACGAATTCTTACGTCACCAGATTTCTAATCATTCGGACTCCTAACTTTGTGTACGTATTGTGTGAGTTTGTACGTGACTACGAATTCAGTATTGTGCTCAACGCAACTAAGAACTACCCCAAACTATTGTTCGGCTGCGTAAATCTGTCACAGCACGTGATATTTTAAAATTAATTAAATCCAGTAAAGTTGGCCCTTCTATAGAAGAGCGAGGACGCACTCCGATATCAGAAATCGTTCATCATGAACGAGCAGCAGCAGCGGCGGCATCAGTGGCAGCCATCGGAGCAAAAGTTCAACTCAACTTTTGCTCCAAAGCTGGAAATTCTACTGAGAAAAGTGTTAGGAAGAAAGTTTTCTCTTTCCGATAGAGGGAGCTTAATCTGAATGTGATGCGAAGATAGCGTGGAAGTGGGAAGGGTAAGCGAGAAAATTTAATAGTGTTCCTGTAGGGAACTGAAATTGAAGAAGAACGTGGTGTAAAGATAAAGTTTAATGCCATCTTGCTCAGTCCCCAGACACGACTTTTGGTCTGTGCTAAAAGATGAAAGCTCTATCTCTCTGCCACACACACAACTGGTCTGATTTCCGATGAAATGGCAAGAAGTGAGCTGGATCTTTATTCAAAAAAAAAACAAGAAAGAGATCAACATCCCATTTGGCTGACAGGGGTACAATCTTCATCTAAATTTACCGTTGCGTGAGTTGGTTTTAAAACTATGCCAAATGCTTGAAGAAGAATTGCCTTTTTTCAGTCCTCGAAATCGTATTGCGATTTCGGTTGTGATAACCTCGGAGTTGTATGAAACTCTGAACAATATATGCTGAATTCTATCTGCTCGTTTGGAACACAGTAGTTTTCTCCAACAAGTTTTCCATTTTACCACCTCGATGTCCTTGCAGATAATTGCCGTCCTCAGCTCACAAAACTCATTTTCGATGGTTTGTTGGTCACCAGTAACAAATTAAATCTGATATAGCTTTATAATCGAGTAGAACTCAATCAAAGTGTACAGCATTTCGGGATCAGCGCTTCGTGCAGTAGTCACACGTGTCTTAGGTAATAAGACACTCACAAATATGTGCAAGCAGAAATGAGCTCCGAAACCCGCTCCAAATTTCTTCAACGATAGCCTTCTGGTCATCTACCACCGTGCAGAACTTTTGAAGGTTTCAATTCCAAGATCTGGAATTCCTTGGATCATATCGTAACAGATCAACTGTTCCAGGTATAATTACAGTTTTGCACAATGAGTCCCGTTTCAGCAGATTCTGGGCGGATCGGTCAGGACCCATCATTACCGATGCTCTATCTGATCGAAATCTCATAAGCCTGTTTGTTTGTAATCGGTACCCTAGACCTAGAACTGTTTATCAATTTCTCAATATAAATATCGATTTTCGCACTGCAAAATTATTTTAAAGGTAACAAACAATCACGTTTGAAATAACTCTGCTTTGAATAGCAAAAATAACCACCCAGAACATTATTCTAACTTTCCAAATTGCCTCTGCGTGAATACATGAAAATGCTTCTAAATTGGACGAACAGTACTTTTTTTTTGAAGAAATTTCTGTAAAAAAATCTCTCAAGGAAAATTGAGACAAATGCTTCTCCAGCGAAATACTAGATGGAATTATTGAAGCGTTTTTTGGAGAACCTAATGTTAAAATTCCTTCAGAAACCTTAGACATAATTTAAAAAATATTTTGACAAAGCCCCTTGTTTTGGAACTCATCCAAAAAAATAAATACTCTTCTTAGATTGTTCCAACAAATCAAGATTTTTCCCAAGAATTACTTCTTATCTCAACCTTATAGTTTTGTGCAGTTCTTTCAGGTGTCCTCCGGAGGTTCCTTTAGAATCACATAACTTTACTAGTTCAGAGATTCCTTCCTTTTGAAACACTGCTGATGAGATGCCAGCCAGAAGAAACTTTTGAATGAATCCCTAGAGGAATGCCTACAAACCCCTGAAGAATAGCTATAGAAACGCCAGAAAAAACATTTTAAGGAATATCTGAGAACTTTTCATAAAAGATTGTCTCAAATAAATTGTGAAGAAATCATTTTGGGGCACATACACAAACTGACTTTCAAACTATCAGCTGTCACTGTAGTTTAAGCAGGCGCTGGATATTCAAGAACCAAATGGAAATAGTTTTTGGCTCCCAAGCTCAATGAATCGCCCGTAAAAAATTATCTCACATCGAAAAACCTTTCATATATTCTGTCAAATTAACAAAGCGAATCAAAACAAAAACAAAGATTCTTGAACAGAAATGCGAAAAAATGTATTACGAAGTGCAAGATGCACTTGGAACCAAGGAGTTATACAACAGTAAGGCAATTTCAAATATCTAGTTTCCTATTGATTGTTGGTGTCAGTGTCAATTGGATTCGTTTGCTTCGTAGACCTAAAACCGCACAAATAAAAAAGAATTGTCTTGTAGGTAATACTCGCAGAGCAGGAAAAAGCCGGGTTACAGAAACGGTATTACAAATTTATTATAGCGATCTTGACGACCAGCGCTGGGTGAAAAACCCTCCCAGGTTGTTTATACGTTACCATGGTACCCATGCTTGTATACTAAGAACTTCTACAACGAGTTTGTTATTTACTCGTTGCCATGATATCTCGGATGACGTCGATTGTGCTATCGGTCTTTACATAGCTACTTTGTTTTTCACCCCCTCTCAATCCGACATTCAAAATCTGATATCAGCTGTTGAACCGGTAGCTACAGCAGTTTTGTGAAACGTCGGACAGTTGATCACTGGTACCAATCGGCTCGATGTGCACCGTACCGCTCTCAACCAGATCTTGGATGAAGTGATGGTTCACGTCAATATGTTTGGTCGTTTCACTTTCCATGTTCTTCGCCATACCAACGCATTCTCGGTTGTCCTCGTAAATTGTCACAGGGTTGGCAGCTACATGGAGGTCTTCCAGAACCCCGCTGATCCACACGGCCTCTGCTGTTGCTGCGCTGAGAGCTACTCAGCTTCGCTTGATGACAACGACACCGTCGATTGCTTCTTGCTGCTCCAGGATACGGTCCATCCATAGACATTGAAAATGAAGCCGCTCGCGGATTTTCGGTTCAGAAGGTCAGCCGCCCAATCGGCATCAGTGTAACCGACGAGCACTTCTGCTTGGTTGTTGCTCCGGTATTCGAGACTCATTGTTTTTGTCCCACTCAGGTATCGCACCACGAGCTTTAGTGCAGTCCAGTGCACGGTTGAAGAGCTCTGCTGGAACCAGCCGACAGGATAACATACATCTGACCTGACACAGAGCATGATGTACATCAGGTTTCCGAGCAATTCCTGATATGGTTCTTCAGCGGTAGGCCATGCCAAAACGATTCAGCACCTTCACGATGCTGGTCTCCTGCGATAGCCTCATGGATCCCCCACTACGGTTGTAGTCGATCCGCATTCCGAGAAAATGTTGCAGTTCGCCACAATAGGGCATTGCAAACACGGTGGACAGTTTCTTCTTTAGCTGGTTGATGGTGTCCAAGTTTCTTCCCGCAATCAGAACATCATCGACGTATAAGGTGATATACAGCTCGTCACCATCGCGGTACCTGACGTACAGGCACTAGTCTCGCTTTGACCGAACAAATATCATCTTATCGATCTCACTGGTGAACTTCTGGTTCCAACACCGTGGCGATTGCTTTAGTCCGTAAAGCGACTTTCGCAGCATGCACGCCATCCCCGGCGCTGATTTCACACCGTCTGGAGCACAGATGAAAATAGTTTCCTTCAGTTCACCATGCAGGAATGCTGTCTTCACATCCATCTGGTGAAAGAATAAACCTTCGTGGGCGCCTACCGCAAGAATGATCCTAATTGTCGCAAGCTTCCACACCTTGTTCCTTTCCATTGCTTTTAGTTCGTCCTGAATGGCTTTCAGCCACTCATCTCGATCGTCCCGATTCAGCACATCTTGGTAGGTTTGAGGAACTTCTAGGGAGGAGGAAAATGCGGCAGAGGCAACCAGTAATATAACCCAGAAATTTACCTGGAGCCCTGCGCTCCCGTTCACTACGCCTCGACGATTCGCGCTTCCAGGCACATGTGGTATAACCTCTTGTAGGTAATACTCGCAGAGCAGGAAAAAGCCGGGTTACAGAAACGATATTACAAATTTATTATAGCGATCTTGACGACAGAATATAGACTAACAGCGCTGGGTGAAAAAAATCATATTTATACTCTCCCAGGTTGTTTATACGTTACCATGGTACCCATGCTTATATACTAAGAACTTCTGCAACGAGTTTGTTATTTTCTCGTTGCCATGGTTTCTCGGACGACGTCGATTGTGCTATCGGTCTCTATCGAGCTACTTCGTTTTTCAAATTGATAAAAAAGTTGGATCTTGAAATGTACACATTAGGCTGATGCAAATTTCGAAATGTTTGCTCCCCTAAACTTAATCAACGCCAATTTGAATCCTGATAGTCCCCAAAAAATTTGAACACAATTGGTTTTAATTTGGCTTTGCACACGCTATTCAAAGTTTGTATGGGAATTAGTATGAAGAATCTCAAACTTACATTTCCAGATCCCTAACATTTTAATATTATGTCCTTAAACCAAACCTTATATAGATTCATATAGTGTAAGTTGTCAACTTTCAAAATGCCCAAGATACCTGACATGTAAATTTTTTACAAAAATAGTTAATCCAAATTAAAACCAATTGTGTTCAAAGTTTTTGGGGACTATCAGCACCCAAATTGGCGTCGATTAAGCTTAGGGGAGCAAAAATTTCGAAATTTGCATCAGCCTTGTTCACATATTATAAATTTGATGTTTTTGAGTGGACAATCAATTATCAAAAATCTTAAAAATCTTGGTTTATCTGTATTAAAAATTTGAAAAAAATCGGTGTCAATCTAGAAAAATCTGTGCATGTCGCAACCCTGCTGGTATGTTTGCTATCGTATAGCTTGTGAATAT
>JASCZW010002754.1:0-166659 GCA_034211315.2 Aedes japonicus | reverse complement strand
TTTTCAGCACTCAACTAATTTCGTTTTTTCGTTTTAGCCTTTTGTTCCCTCTTCTTCTTCTCTGGCGTTTTTGCGTTTATCACTTTCCAGCAGCTTCGTTGCAGTGCAGCGGTGTTGACAGTTCCCCAGCCCGTAACTCCGGTATCGGCTCACCGCTTGATCCGGATTTACCTGTCTGAATTTCCAACATCGCCAAGTTCGCTGTTGCTCGTCGATACACTCATCCAGCTGTCCTTACATTCACCTGTCTGATCCGTCCATCTTTTCCAGGAAACACTTCTTCAATCACACCTCTGGTCCAGTTCTTCCGGTTCTTACCATCTATTATAAATACTAGATCACCGACTTGAAGACTCCTAGGATCGTCAAACCATTTGGTACGCTGATTGATGGTGGGCAGGTACTCTTTGTACCATCGTTCCCACATTTGGTCTGCCAAGTATTGTGATCGTTTGTACATGTTCCTCAACGCTTCAGCCAACTCTGTTGGACCATCCGGGATGAGGTCTGTCACGCATTGTTCCTCGTAGGAAATGGTTGGGAGTTATGGCTTCAGGTTCTGAAAGTTCCAGGGATTTGTAAGTCAGAGGTCACCTGTTGAGCATGTCTTCCGCTTCACTTAACGTCGTCATCAGGATTTCGTCGGTGAGTTTTCTTCCATCATTCAACGCCGTCATTGCCTCTTTGACTGACCGTACCATCCTTTCCCAAATGCCGCCCATATGTGGCGTTCCAGGAGGGTTGAAGTTCCATTTGGTCGTAGCACTACTTACAGCTTCTGCGCAGACTTGTTCAACACGCTTCATCATCTCCTTGCAGGCCCCTTTGAAGTTTGTTCTATTATCAGAAAAGAATTCCTCTGGACAACCACCCCTACCGATGAACCTTCTAATTGCCATCAAACACGATTGCGAGGATAGAAAATGAGCTACCTCTAGATGAACAGCTCTGATCGTCAAACACGTGAAGAGCGCTATCCATCTTTTCTCAATTCTTCTGCCAACTCGACAGGTCCAAGGTAATCCACTCCGACATCGACAAACGTACGTACTTGCGGGGAAATCCGCTAAACCGGCAAAGGACCCATCATAGGAATACGCGGACGACTACGCAGAATCTTGCATTTGATGCATTACCGTATGACTTGGCCGATCGTAGCGCGTAACTTGGTAATATGAAACCTTTGGCGGAGCTCATTCACGATGGTTTCCCGATATGCCTGACCGTACTTCTCGTGATATTGCAATATCAGTTTCCTCGTGACGTCGTGAGCTCTGGATAGAATCATATCAAAAGGAAGGGTGTTCGACGCTTCCATTCTTCCATCCATTCGCATGACACCGTTTTCGTCCAAAAGAGGCGTCAGCTGGATTTTCCAATCTGTATCGGTGACTGATTTTCGTTCCTCTCCTGGTTCTTCATCAGTATCGCCATTTCGTCTGGAAAGCTCTGGCTTTGCACTAGCTTCCACAGCACGTTTTCAGCATCTGCCAACTCTTCTTGCTGAAGTGGTTTCAAAATCGTCAGTCTCCTTGCTCTGATCATTCCAACGGTTGGCCATTCTTCTTCCTTTTACAGTTTTCTATGAACCGTAGTACACTCGCCGTACTTTGCAATAATCTTGTCCATCTCGAAAATCTTGCACTGTCGATAACCTCTTCTACTAATGCCGCCCTGTGGTACAGTACGACGGCTCGTACTTCTTCCTTCGTCTCTTCAACCGGTGCTACTTGAGCGGGCCACTTTTCATCAGGATCTAGCATGAATCGGGGACCGGAGAACCAGGGACCATCATTTTGCAACGGTGGACCTCTACCCTACTTTGTCAAGATATCCGCTGCATTCAATTTGGACGGGACCCAGCGCCAGTCGGTAGATTTCGTCAAATCCAACACTTCATCGATACGAAAGGCAACAAATTGCTTAAATTTGTTGTGGTCAGAACCGATCCAACTACGCACGGTTTGCGAATCGGTCCACAGGACGTATCGTCGAAAATTTATGGAATTAGTGCTGAGCACCGTGTGCAGCATTCGCGCGCCCATGGCAGCAGCCATGAGTTCCATCCGAGGAATTGACTGCCGTTTGAGCGGTGCTACTTTAGAGCGAAACATTATCAAACTGCATCGAACGATTCCTTCAACAGCTGATTGCAGATACCCAACGCAGCCATACGCATATTCACTAGCATCCGTGGGTGCTTCTCCAAAGTAGCAGCGTAGTGTTCGTATAGATTCTACCTCGGGAAGCAATCCGATCCAGCGCTTCCATTTCATCCAACAGTCCTCATTTACCTCATCGTCCCAATCACAGCCCGTACGCTATAGGTCTTGTACAAGGATTTTTCCATGGACCGTGAAAGGCGTTAACAGCCCAAGAGGGTCAAAGAATCCCATGACACAGCTCAGGATTAATCTCTTTGTTGGTCTTGCGGATCCGCTCAAGTATACTTGAAGATGTTCACGGTGTTCCGCGGAAAACGAAAAGGTGTCGTAGTCCGGACTCCATATGATACCCAGGACTCTTCCCAACAAACATCGCATGATGTATAGCAGCTTATTCGATCAAAAATTAGCTTTTTAAGCCAAAAAATACCTTGTTCAGCTTTTAATCAACTCAAGTTGTTTGTTGGGTTTCGCTGCCCGTTTTGGTTGTACAGTCGTTTCTTCTCCTAGACACCGAAGAATTTCAGGTGAATTCGAGACCCAATGTCTGAGTTCGAAACTACCTTGTGCATGGATGAAGCGCACTTCTCTAGCACGCTGAACCACCTCGTCGATGTTTTCGACGCTGTCGAAATAGTCGTCTACATAATGTTGATCAACAATTGCCGCCGCAGCCTCTGGATATTTAGCGGCATAGTCCATCGCATTCTTGTTCTTGACATATTGGGCCCAACATGGGGAGCATGTTGACCCAAAGGTGGCCACGTCCATGATGTATACGTCAATCGGATCTTTCTTGTTCATCCGGAACACAAAACGCTGTGCCTGTTTGTCGGCGTCGATGATTCGCAGTTGATGATACATCTCGCGAATGTCTGCGCCGAAAGCGATCCGATGTTCCCGGAACCTAGTGACCGCAGAGATCAACGGAGTCAACAAGTCCGGCCCTGACAACAACTTAGAATTCAGGGACACACCATCGACGGTTGCGGCAGCATCCCACACAAGGCGGATTTTTCCCGGTTTGCGGGTATTCGTGACGACATTAAGCGGCAGATACCAAACCTTTCCAGGATCGGACCGGATATTTCTTCCTTCGTGGCTAAATGGGCGTAGCCTTTTTGTTGGTATTCCGCTATTTGCTTGCGAACGTTTCCGTAAACCTCCGGATTTTTTTCCAGCTTTCGTTCTAGATGCCTTAGTTTTCTAACAGCCATTGGATAACTGTTCGGAAAGTTGACTTTATCAGTTTTCCAAAGCAGGCCGGTTTCCAACTCGACTGGTTGTTCGTTGTAGGATATCGAGGGCTCTCTGATCGTCGCATGACTCCTTTTTTACTGCTACAACCGTCTTTTCCAACGCGTAGTGCGTTTTTATCAGATTGTGCAGATCATCGTTGCTGACGCAGCCATGGAATCCTAGGACAGCATCTACTGGGGTTGCGGCCTCCTTCTTTGGCCCGTATATGGTCCATCCTAGTTTACACCTAACTGCAATTGGTTCACCAGGGGCACCCAGCTTCGCTTCAATCGGCGCGAATGAGTGTAGGTTGTTGAGTCCGATAAGCCTTGCTGGTCGGGCATCTTGGTACGAAGTAATAGGCAGATTCTGTAAATGCCTATACTGCCTCGACATTGCCGAAGCATTAAGTAATTGCATCGGCAGACGAACACTTTCCACAGTGTAGACACCATTCAGCAACAGGCGCTCTTCGTCACCAATAGCCGACGTCCAAACGCTTATCCGTTTTGCGCTTTTTTCCTCGCGAGATATATCAGCGGTCCAGGTAATGGTCATCCGTTCCGGAACTCCTACAATGCCCAGATGCTTCACCAGTTTGTTTTCGATCATCGTAACCGAGGCTCCCTCATCTAGGAAGGCTAAAGTAGTGACCATCCTGTCCCCGTGAAACAATTGCACTGGAATCATCCTGAAGAGAGTTGAGGTTACCGTTCGAATGTGTGCACTTGTCCCGATGACGTCAGTTACAGGGTGGAGTAGCGGGTTATGTCGCTGCTGGCAGCCGTCAACATCACACCGGATCTTAAACTTGCAGGGCGCATTTCCGTGCTAATTCGAGCAAATGTTGCACAATTTTCACCTCGTTACAATGTTCATTCAGTCAGCATAGGAAAGTTTGCGAAATTTCTCACAGAATCTCAGACGATGATCGGTACGTTGGCAAGCTTTACATGCTTTCAACTTCGTCCTCTCAGTTGGAACCCTGGTAACATTATCTGTGGCGTCGTGACTCAGCAAAATACCTTTCTCCATTGTTCTACCTTTGCTGCCGCCACCTCCGACATTACCGTGAATTCCACGTGCTGCTTTCGGCTCTTGCCTTTGCTCCAGGCTGACATTCGCTTCACATGCTTCATCGACTATACCTGTGACGAAATCGGTGAACGAGCGTAACGCCACCACTACTGTTCGTCTCTTTTGAATCGTACCCATTCACGTTTATCATTTGCTGGAAGCTTGTCAACCAGGTCTTGTATAAGAATCGGGTTGACCATATGTTGTTGCAGCCTCCAGATGCTCGCATAATTCTATGGCATTACCAAAGGGGACGAACGTCACCAACTTGTCGGGCTTCGGTGATTCCAATTTCCGGATCCGTTCGAGATGACTTTGAAGAATCAGTTCAGGGCGTCCGTAGAGTTGACGGAGTTGGCACGGCTTGGGGAATTATCAACTGACCTCACTCGCTTTCGAGAGCTGGTCCCTTCAGGCTCTCTTGGAGTCTCAGTTTTTCCACATCACTGAATCCACACGCCTGGTTCGATGCTTCATAGGCCCCATAAAAAAGTGGCCAATCCTCCGGTTTCCCTGTGAACGCCGGCAGTTTCTTTGAAAATCCGCTTCGCGTTGCTAGATGACTTATAGTGGGACCAATACGCAGTCGCCCCAGCCCGTATTGAACGGAATTATTTCCTCGCAGCGTAGTTCCAGTATTTTCGCCTTCAGCGTCATTCTCTTCATCTTCTTCGTCACCTTCGCTGTCTTCTTCGCTTCGTCGTGTCGTGCCGACCGATCCATTTTTCTCGAATCATATTGCTGTTTGAACAACCCGCCATCTTATACAGCCACTTTACGTAAACCATGTTGCTTCACCTTGGACTTACCGGGTGTGGGTGCAACCTAAGCGTCCTTGACCGGCTTCTCCGGCTTGAGTTTTTGCATATTCAGCATATCCAGATCCTTGACCGTCCATGCATTTCTGGTATGACATCCGGATGGTCTTCATCTTCTCGAAATGGTCTGTCTTTTCCTCGAGCGCACAGTCGAGAAGGAGCTTCTCCTGGGCCAACTCCTTTTCCCGCAAATTTTGTTCCATCTGCATCTTTTTCTCCTTCAGCGCGCGCTGCATCTCCATTTGCTTCTCCCGAAATAATCTCTCGGTCTCCATCTCTTCTTACTTCTTCACGTATTCCTCTTCCATTGCCTTCAGCTTTTGCTCCTGGGTGGGAAATTGCGGTTGATCTGACTTCGAACCGGTACGGGTCGAATTCTTCTTGTTGCCAGACTTTTTCGGCTTCTTAGACGCATCTTGGCAGGCTGTTTCAGAACAGAACCATCGTTTCTCCTTTTTTTACGGCTTCTGTTGCTCCCAAACAACGATAGTGGAACCATCGGTAACACGCATCACATCCGACCATCGGTTCATTGGTTGTTGATATCTGATTGCAGGCCGAACAAGGAGTAATCGTGAGATCCAGCTCTTCAGGATCGGAAAGATTTGAGGTAAGATCCGACTGACTCATACTTTTTTGAGTTTGTTCGGACTACAGGAACTGAATTTGTAGCAGACTCCAGTTTTTTGTCAGCTCAAACTAGAACAGTAAATTGATTTAGTTTTAGTATTACCTTCAGTTATTTCAGCACTCACAAAGTAGTTTCCTTTTTAACCTTGTACACTTTTCCTTCTATCCCGACTTACTTTTCCTTTCCTAGTTACAACATTTTAGTTAGTTTTCCTGATTCAATTTGTTTTCCAATTACTACTTACTTTTCTCCGATTTAATTTTTCCTATTTGACCTCTGATTTCCGAATGTATCCGAAAATTTCCTTTAACTATTTGTTCACACCAGCTAGCACTTAATCTATAAATTTTTAATGTAAAGTATTATAATTTCATTTCAGAATTATGTTTATCTACTTAAGGCATCAATGATAAGTTTAACTATAATTTTAACAAAAATAACGATAGTTATAATAAATATTTCTTCAGAGTGATTATACACGTTTCTCAGCACTCAACTAATTTCGTTTTGTTTTCGTTTTAGCCTTTTGTTCCCTCCTCTTCTTCAACTACCTTTCTCTCAGGCGTTTTTGCGTTTATCACTTTCCAGCCTCGTTTCCAACAGCTTCGTTGCAGCGCAGCGGTGTTGACAAATGTTTACATAACCACACATATGGCAAAAATGACATAACATGCTCCCTTATTACTTTTCGTCGAAAGAAGTCTAATTCTGCGCAACAACAAAATATATATATATATATATATATATATATATATATATATATATATACATACATATATATATATACATATATATATATATATATATGTATACATATATATATATATTTTTTTTTTACATTCCAGAACATTTCAAATTTTTACTCGCAGACATTTGAAAAAATATTTGGTATCCCCTGGTTCCGTGTGTCCTATACATCACACGGCAGAACATTTTACCTGCCACTGTCCGCAATGTGAGGACCCACTCAAGCTCTACGATATTTGTTGCAGCATCAGAGATGCATTGCGTGACGAACCTTCCTCCATTATGACAGGACATAACCTTCCTAGAACCGAACACCCGATTATCTCTGGCATGAGATGAATAAGCTATTCCCAACCAACACTCAACCAATGACCAGGGATAGAGAGTGCACCAGTGCTGGGCTCCTCTTTGAAGCCTGCCATCGCAATGGAATCATCAAAGCCCTCGCTAACGGATTAAATATTGTAACACGACCAATATGATATAAGATAACTTCATTGTGTAGTAGTCCACGAACTGGAATGCTTTTTCTCCATACTATTAACAAAGTCGGTTTGAAAGAGTGTAATACACAGAGAACTATGCAAATCTGAAAATAGTTCAGATGTTATTTAATATGTGACTTTTGGCAATTTTTATTATTTGTTTAATATGATGCTTATATCTACTACACAGTGTAACAGACATTTTTAACTTTTCAGCGACTAAAACTTCTCAAAACTCTGTATAAAAACCAATCAGTAGAAAACCCGCATAATCACAAACCATTCCTGAACCATTTCCCTAATTGTTGACGACCGTTTCCGTTATTGTTACGACATTTAGCTTTATCGTTGACAACTATAAACTAACAATCTCATATATAGTTTTAACAATATGTCAGATGGTAAAAGGGCAAATAACAATATGCTGAATAGGCGGTTAAGTTAGGTTACCATAAAAAAATGGCAATTTTCAGGAACAAAATTTTGTGTTGTACTCTATGCCAAAAAGTTGGTATATAATCCAGACCGATTGCAGACATTTCAAAACCTTTCAATGACAATATGGCAAACATTAACAATATGTGTTAATGTAGAGGTTGTATGGCGAAAATGAGATTAAACTATTCGATAACAATAACATAAAATGTGATAATATATCTTATATTCGCAATATAGTTTTGACTACATAGCAAATTGTTTTTCGTTATGCGGGAAGTTCGTTCAGGACCCACATTTGAGTATCTCGCCCTTAGCGTGTGTTATTTACATACCGTGAGCATAAAACTGAACGAAATGTTTTCCCCCCGAACCACCCAGCCTGACGAAAACCGATTGACAGTTCCCGTTGTCAAAACAGTCGAACACCGAGCCGAAGTTGAGTGAAACGAACGAGAGAAAACCAAAACAAACCGCACCGCCGCCGATCAATATTTGAGTTTTTATTGAAGATAACAACATTGCAAATCCTTCTAATTTAGAGTTAAACCAGTGAAGAGTGAATCAACGATGAATACCAATTCGATCCAATCCAAAAATCCGTCCCTAGTGTCCTACTACATTTTGTGCTTTCTGCGGGTGGCGATGGTTTTCGTCCCGCAGGTGGGCTACATCCATCCAGATGAATTTTTCCAATCTGTGGAAGTCGTTACCGGTGCGTGTTTGAGAGAAATTCGAAAAAATGATTTGTTGGTATTATGTGGTTTACATTATTTGCAGGAGATGAATACGGTTTGGAAGTGACCCGCACATGGGAATTCAACAACACCTTCCCGATCCGCTCGATGGCGATTCCGTTCTTTGGCATGAAGTTGCCGTTCAGCTTTCTTCGGTTCCTATCGATGTACACTAAATTCCTGTTCGATGTAAGCCTCCGGGAAGCTATGTGACACTGGTGTTTCCTCGCTTGCTGATGGTGATGCTGTCGTTCGTGAATGATTGGAGTTTGCAGAAGATTTGTCGAGCTTATGGGTTGCAGAGTCAGTTCCGGTTGCTGACGCTCGCCAGTTCGTATGTGATGCTGGTTTATTCGACGAGGACGTTTACAAATTGCATAGAGATGGCACTCTGTTCGTTACTGTTGTACATCGTCAGCGATTGCATGATCCATTCGAATACGGTGATTTATCAGAAGGAGTTTTTGGAGGAAAAGTATCAGAAGGCGAAAAACACCGTGGAAAAGGTGAAGTTGTTTAAGTTGAAGATGTCCCTACCATCGCATTCACTTAACAAGTGCGTCCTGATGGCGACGCTTTGCGTTGCTGGCGTTTTCAATAGGCCGACGTTTTTCCTTTTTGGCTTACCCCTGGTGTTTCATTGGTTGCTGCGTGGAATGGGGACCAGAACGGTTTCCTTTGCGGATTTCAACGTAAGAATAATTACGTTCGTGATGGCGTCAATTCCGGCGATAGTATTCTTCATCCTAGTCGATTCGTTCTACTATGGATACATAACTCCGGCAGAAGTGGAGCGATTGGACATCAGTATCAACAACTTTGTCGTGACTCCCCTGAATTTCATACGATATAACATCAATCCGGAGAACACAGAAAAGCACGGAGTTCATCCCTACTACCTTCACTTGATGGTAAACATTCCGATCTTGTATAATATCCTGGGAATTATCGCCGTAATTTCCTTCATGGTCATGCTGCACCGCCTCGCTTCCAACGAATACACCAGTCTGCCAAGGGCGCAATCTTTCGTCGGTCTTATGCT
Organism: Aedes japonicus; assembly: GCA_034211315.2. NCBI lineage: Eukaryota > Metazoa > Arthropoda > Insecta > Diptera > Culicidae > Aedes > Aedes japonicus. The sequence continues at coordinate 157,283 of JASCZW010002754.1, read as the reverse complement.
TTCCGCAATTTTCTTCCCAATAATCATGCTGTCCTTCTTCAATCACCAAGAACCGAGATTTCTTCTCCCGATTACACTTCCGTTAATCCTTCTCCATGCTCCCAAGCTGAAAACAGGATTTTGTTCATCTTACCCTTTCCGAGAGCGTTCCATTCTTAAGAACTTTCTCTACAACTACTTTCTCTGCACTCGCGTCAGTTCCCGGTACCTTTTACGAGTCTGGTACTCGACCAACATCGCCTTAACTCTGTTCTACGGCTTCGTCCACCAAGGAGGCGTATATCAACTGGCCGAACACCTCAGTCGTCAACTTGAGATTCGATCGACCGGCACCAACATCCACCTGGCCACCAGCCACATCTACAGCATGCCTCAATGCTTCCTGAACCAACCGAGCAGCAATACGCTCCTAATAAATCCTGAAAACGGTCAAAAATATCGCCGTGGAAAGCGCTTCTTCCTCTACGAATACGGCAGCATCAACCTGAACGAACTGTACTCCCGGCTGAAAGTGATCCTGGATGCATGCGAAATGAAGCAATACAGCTCCAACCAAAGATACCTTCTCTACCTTGCCATCCCCTCCAGTCTATCCGAGGAACTGAACGAAGTTTTTCACAACCGATCCACTATCCTGCTGAAGCACACCCAGAGCAAAGTGTTCTATCCGCACCTTTCGATCGAAGCGATGCCGAAACTCCAGGGCCAACATCTCTGCGGCATCAACACCGATGTGGACGAGATTGGGGATACGTGTCCGATTTACGCTTACGACGACGAGCAGAATCCGTTTTCAACGGCACGGATCCTGAAGCAGTTCAGCTCGCTCGTTCACCAGTTTGGACTAATTCTGTACAAGATCGAGGTGCGGAAGAAGATCAAATAACAGCATGGATCAGAACCGATCAGTGCTACCGTTTGGATGTGGGAGGACGTACGCAGCTAGTCATTTTTATTTCTCTAGATGTAAGTAGCCGTGATAGGCCGAAGAAGATTTTTGTAATTTTGCACAATGCTTAGAAAATGGAACCAAATCCAAATCATTCCGACACTAGAATTTATAGCTTGTAAAGTATTTATTTTACTACAATATCAATAAAATGTTTGAAAAGCACTTCTAAGTTTGTGAGCACAATCAAATGTCAGTTCTACGGTATTAACATCTCGTGGAGTCGTACTGTTGGGACTGATGTCAATTGATGTTCGGTTTCAAATTATTTTCAGGGGACTATTCTTAAGAGCTTCTCGATGATTGACTGAAACGAATTATGGGATTCGAAACGAAAAATTCATATAGGTTTTATGTTCATAATGCCATAAGGTATCATGGAGGCACATACATATAATGCTGAAACTATTAGAGGCTGCCTTAAAACTAAGTTGGCAGTAAATTTAAAGATTGCATAATGTAACTGCGTTAGACAATATTTGCAATGTACCTCTGTAAAGTACGTAGTTTAATGGCAATTGATATGGATAATTACGTTCTGTCATCGTTTTAATTGGATGGAATTCATCATCATTATTATAATTTTGACTGAGGTTAACCTTCACTTTTATTCGGATTGCCAATAGGCACCCATATAAGTCAGTAGAGCTTATTATTTCAATTAGCTTAAGTTCATTGTTACCTGTTCTCAGCTTAGGGTTCTAGATCCATAACAACGGTTGGATTAATTTGCGAAGCTTTATTTTTTTTTGTTCAACTAGTTCGTTTATCTGGGAGATTCAATCGCGTTAGCTTTACGGAGGCGATAATACATTGTTTTTTGATAACATGAATGACTTAATACTACTGTTAGTAGGACATGGACCATTTACTCGCGGTTTACCAGAAGGAGTGACATTTTTGGAGGATGGATTGGATAAAGCAATGAAGGAACAAGGAAATAAAAATGGAATTCTGTCATCTTAGAGAGTTTTCGCCAGCACTAGATCGTTGTGCGATACGGTGAGTGTCAACAGCGAAAGTTCCTAGTGCGTGCACACCGATGGACCCGTGCGCTCTCGTTTGCAGCATCGTTCGTGTGCGATCCGAGTTGTACCAACTCGAAATCAAACTGACGGAATGCATCACATTCCGTGAACAAAACTAATACAGTCAACCGAGTCACTAGCGTCGAGGGTACGCCGAGCCATTTAACAATAAGCTTCTTTCGACCAATCAGAGAAGAAAATGTATTACAAATGTAACCTTTTTGTCTTTGCAGGCATATAAAAATAGCCGTAAGCAACAGTTCTAGCTTCAATCATTCATCATCAAGGATTCCAGTTAGCAAAGGGCATTTTACACAAAAAAATCGATTTGTAATTTATATAATTACAATTTAGAAATTGTTAAAGCTAATTTAAGGTAATTTGTTACATTTCTACAGAAAACAGTTTCGTGGGAATAAATTATCATCAGAGAGGCACTCAGGCTTTAGCTTATACCTCTTATCACTTTCCTCAGCCATTCTTTCTAAACGCAGACAAAATATCGTAAATAAAACCGGAACGACAGTGACAGGTAAAAATTGAAATTTTTAACTTCTTTTCCTGCTTTCCAACAATACCGAAATTTCAGTAATCCTTGTGATCGTGCCAATAATTAAGTTCTGTATTTTGAAAATATGTTGCGAGAACCACCCTAGTGTGTGGTCACTCACTCTCGCAGTTTCAATTAACCAAGTCGTCGGTCACCGTACCATACACATGTAGGTAACTGCCGATCGCCTCACGATCGTCTATTGTTTTGCTCAAACCACCTCTACTGCGTAGAGGCAGCAGAACAGAAAACAGATGATATGTAGTCAGTTAATAATAAACCACCGCCGCGTTCGGTTAACATTCACCGATAATAAACCGTATCTTGTTCGGTAAATAAAGTTCTTCGTTCAGTGTCCGCAAATACCGTTTCTCAGTGACGATATCACCGCGCGCCTTTCGGAAGTGTTTACCGGGTTGATGTAAGAACAATCGCTCTATGTGCGTGAACACCTTGAATACCGATAATTTCAGTATGTGCACTTTTTTGTGCGGTTTTCGGTATTTTTTACCGACTTTTCCGTATTCTTATCTTAGCGTGTGGAGATTGAAAGTTGATTCTGCCACTAAAAAATCGGTTCAGTCAAAAATCGAACAGTATAGGATCGATTCAAAATATCGATTAATCGAGCCCAACAAATCGATCCAGTAAAAAACGGATCGAGATCGCCCATTGCTTATTCCAGTTCGATCAAGCGACACTTACGGACGTGTTTTTCGCTCTCTCGGTTCAAAGTTTTTTATTCCTCGTTCGTATTCTCGCGATTGCGCGTCCGACTCGTGAAATTTCACCAGCTCTTGCCAGCTTGTAAGCGTTGGCAAGCCAAAGAGAAGCATTGCAAGAGTGTGCAACCTTTTCCGCTCGACCTAATGCCACGGCAATGGGTCGTAAAAGCCAACACGTTGTGACAACCACGCCGGTGGCATCAGCTCCCGCAAGCACACCGAGCTGCTCCAAGCGGCAACGACATGACGACGCCGATTCATCGGATCCCAACGCCCGATTACTAGCGAGCAATCGGTTTGCTGCGCTCCCGGTACAGGAGGTAACGAAGAAAGTGAAAATCCCACCGCTTTTCACCACGACCAAAAACATTGCTTCACTCAAAACAAATAAACTTACTCTGCTGTTTAAGCTGTGCAGTACGGGCACAAAGATAATGTGCTCAACTGAAGCTGAGTACCGCGCTTTCATACTCACGAGTTTTATACTCATAACGTTCCCGGAAACAAGCCGATGAAGGTGATTTTGCGTGGCCCCCAGAGTACACTCCGGAATCAATTTTTGCCGAGCTGCAGGCGATGTCATTGAAACCTCTGAAGGTGTTTGCAGTCAGGCACCAAAGACAAGGAAACCATCGGGACCAACTCTATCTGGTCCACTTGGAGAAGGGTTCCATCACGATGGATAATCTCAAGAAAATACGGGCCCTCTTCAATATCATCATCGAGTGGGACTGGTACCGCCCAAAACAGCATGACGTAACACAGTGCGGTAAGTGTTTGGCGTTTGGTCATGGGACCCGAAACTGCTACATGAAGCCCCGGTGTGGAAAGTGTGCCGGATTGTGCCCCGATGGATGAAGGTGCCCCATCAAAGTGCGCCATCTGTGGCGCTAACCACGAAAGCAGCAACCGAGCCTGTCAAAAAAAGGCGTCCACCAAGTCTCGGCCTGGTTAACGCCGCCCGCCACCTCGAATGAACGAGGAGAACTTCCCGCCGCTCAGGTACCAAGTGCCGAATCTGCCGCCGTTCCACTGAACCATCACCATGCAAAACGGCCATCACCCTCCGTTCAGAATCGATTCGCGGCAGCCGCCGCCGCCTCCACGCCGACTCCTCTTCCAGGCTGGGGAAAATCCGGGTTGCAGTACCTCCACGCAACCACCCGCCGATGGACAGCTCTACGACTAGGAGCAAATGGTCGAGTTTGCCCAAGAGTGCTGCCGCCAACTACGTTCCTGCCGCTCAAAGGAGGAACAGCTCAAAGCCGCCACATCCGTGACGATGAAATTTATTTTCAAATATGGACCATAATCGCACCACCAACATCCTCAATTGGAATGCTTGTTCAATCCGGAACAAAACAATCGAGCTCGGGGACTTCCTTAACAGGAAGGCCATCGAAAACTTATCGTCACCGAGACACATCTTAAGCCGGAACTCAGCGTTTTTATCCCAGGATATCGGATTATGCGACTTGATGGGAGTGGAGGACGAGTTGTGATCGCCCTGCGCTGCAATATCAACTGCCATTTGCTTCCGAGTTTTCAGCTGCAGCCTATCGAAGTCATCGGAGTTGAGGTCAAAACTGCCGTCGGTCCTATCACCATCATCGCGGATTATTGTCCCAAGCAAGCCAGCACCGCTAACGAAACAATAACGTTCCTACGGAACGACATTGGCAAGCTAACTCGGAGGCATGGTCAGACCTAAATGCTAAACACAAAACCTGGGGAACACCCGGCGCAACCGGAACGGAATAATTCAGCAGGAATACCTGTAAGAGGGCCATTACACCGTCCTAGGCCTGGATACTTCCACCCGGTTGAGCAGATTAGGGGTCAATTCGAAAATCAACATCATCCTCACCAGGAGCTCAGCTCGGAACACTTTCCAGTGGTGGCCGAAGGTGGGTCCTCGGTTAACCGGCAACGGATCACCAGGCGGAACTACCATCGTGCCAGATGGGAGAGGTTACGACAACATGTCAACGACACCGTCGATTTCAACGTGCACCTCGAGTCAACTGATGACATCGATCGGCAGCTACAGAACACCGAGCAAGCGATCTCCCAGGCAAGGTGCAACTCTGTACCCATTGATAGACCAACTAAACATTTAATACAATTGCGAAACGCCATCCGAAGGCAATACCAGCGAACTGGTTTGTCAACGCTCAAAAGTCACTGTAATCGAGTGACGAAAATGATTAAGGCCAGAATGGTGGACCTTAAAAATAACAATTTTGCAAACAAGATCCGCTCTCTCCCAAATTGTGCAAAACCGTTCTGGAAGTTGACAAAACATTGAAACCTAAGCCAAGACCCATTCCACCGTTGATCTCACTAGACAACAATGACTCTAAGGATCGCTTGATCACTCCTGCAGAGAAGACTGCTGAGATAAGTCAACACTTCGTCAGCTCCCATAATCTCGGACAAAACATTGTCAGTCTACACGAAGCTGCCATTTAAGTCCTACTGAGTTCTCGGAAGAGCTGGAAATCTCAGCTGACGAATTGTTGGCCTATATCATAGCGTCTAAGAATATGAAAGCCCCAGGGTTCGATAACATCATGAACTTGGAGCTCAAGCAATTGAGCCCCCAGTTCTACGTTCATTTGGCGTTGATTTTCAACCAATGTCTGCGGCTTAGCTACTTCCCCTCGTATTAAAAGTCAGCCAAAGTCATACCAATACAGAAACCTGGGAAAGACCCTTCGTGTTCCAAAAGCTATAGACCAATCAACCTTCTCTCAGGAGTATCCAAGCTGTTTGAGAAAACGATCCACCGTCGTCTTCTTTCATCTGCCTACGAGCTGAACATCTTGCTCGACGAACAATTTGGCTTCCGATGTGGTCGTTCGACAATTCACCAACTTAACCGAGTCATTAACATCCTCAGACGGAATAAGTCTGTTTCTAAATCATCTGCCATGGCACTTTTCTCTATTGAGAAGGCCCTTGATAACGTGTGGCACGATGGCCAGGTGTACAAGCTGCATCGATACAATCTTCCCATCTTTCTGGTGAAGATAATTAAAAATTATCAGACGGACAGGACATTCCGTGTTTCGCTGCAAGGTGCAGTTTCTGATGCACAGGAGATCTCTGCCGATGTTCCACAGGGAAGTATACTAGGTCCACTTCTGTTCAACCTATTCACCTCGGACATACCCCCGCTCCCTGAAAATGGATCTCTGTCGTTGTTCGCCGATGATACCGCAGTCGTCCACAATGGTAAGGTAACAAGAGCGCTTACAGCGAAACTACAGCGAAGCCTGAATGTTCTGCCTGAATACTTCACCGAATGGAAGATCTGTATCAATGCGGCGAAGACAGGTCATCCTATTTCCACACTCCACTCTCCCAGACTTGTTCCGGGTTACCGGAAGTTTTTGCTTCGGTATGAGGTACCTAACTGTTCGAAATCGTCTAACTTTGGCGAGTAACAGGAAAATGACGTTAAAACATTTCAATAACCGCCTACTTGTACAGCAGACTATATCACGAGTTGTTTATGAAACAGCCACCTGGATACGAAGTGATGGGTGTTAGAAACTAAGTAATCGTTGAATTATTATTGTACACAGTAGTAAGCCATGAATTGAAGAACCAAAAATACTTTTGCTACACGTCATTAGAGTAACTTTTATCTTTTAACGGGCTCTGTTTGAAAGAAGAAAATTCTTTCTCACTATCAAGACTCAAGAAGTTCCTGGAAATAAGATGAACCCGAACGATGGAGATGGAAGAAGTTCAGGAGCGCATGCCGGCGGCGATGGCAGGGGGGCTGGAACGCAAGCTGGCGGAACGAGACTATCTGGAGACATGGTGTCATTGCATGCGAGAGAAGTTCTTCGTGGAAATTACAACTCCTGGGCGTTTTACACCAAGATGGTACTCATTATGAAGCGGACCTGGTATGTCGTGAAGGATCGTCATGAAGGAGATTCGGTAGTTAGTGAAGCATTGTCGGAACAATCTCTGGCAACTATCCGTCTCAACATTCATCGGAGCATCTACGGCCTAGTGCGAATGCGAAAATCGTAAAAGATGCATGGGAAAACTTGCGGAACACATTCGAAGACAGTGGCTCTACCCGGAAGATTGGACTTCTTCGGAGGCTGACAGGCATCCGATTGATCGGGGCCAAGAGGAACGACGACGTCATTTGCCAGTCTCCTCAGGAGTACGTGAATGAGATTATGCTGACCTATAACCAGCTGATGGAGGTCGGCTTCAAGGTGGACGATACTTCACACTTAGAATTTTTTACAGAAATCTGTAATACTTTACCGAATTCTCAACAGCTGAACGTTCGGTAATCCGATTTAACGGATTTCGGTAGAATATCACCGAAATCCGGTAAATTTTTTACAGATATCTGTAAAATTTCACCGAAATCCATTTAATCGGATTACCGAACGTTCAGCTGTTAAAAACTCGGTAAAATTTTACAGATTTTCTTAGAAAAATCTAAGTGTGTTGGTTGTGCAGTTTACTGCTGAAAAGTCTGCCATAGAAGTACGATCCGATGATCATGGGCTTGGAGTGGCTTTGACGGCGGACATAGTCAAGGCGAAGCTCATGCAGGAAGTCAAGGAAGGGTGGTTCGAAATCGTCCGAAAGCAAGCAAAATGTACCAAAGAAGCAAGTTGATAAGGCTTGTGTGAAGTTTTTCCGATGCACGAAACTTGGCCACTTTGAATTAATGTGCATTAATTGTCAAAGGAAGCGGGCCACGAAAAGAAGGATAAGCGAGGTACCCCAAAAGAAAATGCAGCTTTCTTCGCCGCCTATGCCCACCCACGCACGCCCACAGTCATCCAAACGAAGCGATAGCGATTGATTCTTCGATTCTAGCGCAACTACTCACTTGTGCCGGAACAAGAACCGTTTATTGAAGGTAAGCATTTCCGTCAACCATTTAAGTCGAAAGGGCACCGAGAGAAGTGCGTGCTAGAGCTTATTCACTCGGACTTGTGCGGCCCTATGGAGACAATATCGATAGGAGGCAATCGCTATTTTCTCACCTTCTGCAAGGTGAGGCATTGCAAGATTACATGGCCTTTGTGGAAAAGCAGACTGGTAAGAAGATCAAGCGAATCCCAGAGCTAAATGGAGTGGCCGGAAGGATGAATCGAACGTTGACCGAAAGAGCGAAGAGCATGCTGTTCGATGCTAACCTGGACAACAATTTTTGGGCAGAAGCCGTTGCAGTCGCATCCCACGTTGTCAACCGATTGCCGACAAAGGGACTGTCAGTGACCCCCGAGTAGAAGTTCTCCGGAGAGCGACCGGCTGTGTCGGACCTACGGATATTTGGGGCCAAGGTCATGGTGCATGTGCCGAAGGAGACGCGAAGGAAGTGGGACAGGAAGTCTGAAGCGTGCAGTTTCGTTGGCTTCAGCGATGGTTCGAAGGCGTATAGACTGTACAGCAAGAAGACGAAGGAGATTTTCGTCAGCCGAGATGTGATTTTTCTTGACGAATGCCAACTGAAGCGCAGTGAGATAATGCAGTGAGAAGCATTAAACGTGGGCGCCGAAGGACGTGAGCTGTAGATTCAGACTGACCAGACTGAACCAACCGAGGCAGATGATGAGCCCGAGGACGATGCTGCTGGCGAGAATGTCCTGGATGAAACGGTCTATAACGACGTAGACTCTATAGATGATGTGGAGTTGCAACCTTTCGTGCTCCCTCAACAACCGTACAATTGTTGGTAAGGCGCAGTGTGAAGGAGCACACTGTCCAGGCCGCGATTATATTATAAACTGTAATACTTTTCCTTAAAGTGGTTCCCGATCTGAACAGATACATTCCATCGGAACGGAGGGCGAGCCAGCCACGCTCCGAGAGGCATTCGCACGGTACGATAGCGGCAGATGGAAGGAAGCGGTGCTGACGGAATACGAGGCCCAGATGGAGAACCAAGCATGGGAGTTGGTTGAACTACCAAACTGGAGGAAGGCTCTACGCTGCAAGTGGGTTTACAAGCAGAAGACGAACTCGGATTGATCTGTGGTGCGGTGCAAAGCCCGATTGGTCATCAAGGGCTTCTCCCAGGTACATGTTATCGATTACACCGAAACGTACGCCCCTGTTGTTCAGTATGCCACCATCCTATATCTGATGTCGATGGCTGCCAAGATGAATCTCCTGATTCATCAGCTGGACGCGGTGTCGGCGTTCCTGCAGGGCAACCATGAAGAAGAGGAATTCTATATGGAACAGCCGGACGGATTCATCGACCCTCTATTGGCTCAAGCAAGCCAGTAGGGTGTGGCAGTTGGATGCTGAGCTGAAGCGCATTGGTTTGAAGCGGTCGGCCTACGACCGGTGTGTGAACTTCAAGATTGAAGCTGGCAGGGTTCTGATAGTGACTGTATACGTGAACGATATGCTGGTGTTCTCAAACAACCAGCAATGGGTGGATCGTTTGAAGCAAAAAGCTGATGATGAAATTCCGGACGAAGGACCTTGGTTTGTCGTAGTCGAGTTATTAGTACGAGACACTGAAGAAGTCTGCACATTGTAGACGAAATACGCGTATCTGTCGAAGATAAGCAAAGGTAGTTGGAATTAAATGGAGATTACTAATTTTTCTTCTAATTTATAGTTATTTTTAATCGATTTCTCAGCAAATTTTACGAAGGACTAGCCTTAATTTGTTGATCTTCAGGAGTGAGGACCAAAGAAATTTATGATAAACACAAAACTATTAGGAGAATCAGGGTAAAACCAGCCATATCTACGTTCACAGAGCCGTGTGGTAAATGAAACTAATTTCAATTGACTCCCCAAAAAAAAATTACAAGGAACTAGCATTATTTTATTGATCTTGAGTCACACCGAGCAAAGAATATTGTGAAAAACATGTAAATATTAGGGGAACCAGGGTAAAATCAGCCATATCTTCATTCACAGAGCCGTGCGATGAACTAAGCCTACTTCAATCGATTTTCCTGGAAATTTCACATAGGACTAGCATCATTTTGTTGATCTTGAGTCACACCGAGCAAAGAAATTTCTGAACAGCAAGGAAATATACGGGGAACCAGGGTAAAATGAGCTCATTTGCTTCTTAAGCAGTTTTTTGCGGCTAATGAAACCAATTTCTTTCGATTTCTAAGACATTTTCCTCCCAGTTGAAGTAACATTTATAAAAATCGTTCCACTCCGAGCTGAGATATAGAATTCTTCCCGAATAAACAAGTATTTTAAACGTATTATACCATTTATCGTTTCATAATTATTCAAGTTATCTTCCAACAATTATAAACAGAAGATAAAGTGTATCATATCGATGATATATGTTATGGTAAATCAAGATCTTACCATAACACTAATAGGTTGTTAAGTATCGTTACCATACAAAAAATGACTTTTTCTCGAACAAAATTTCTGGTGTATTATACAGTAAATAATTTGTGAATAATACTTTTTTCTGCAGTTTTACTTTAGGTGGTATCGTTCAATTATGGTTATATCATAAAATATTGTTTTCATTTGTTTTTTGATTTGAGGTTTCATCAATCGACCATCAAAGGTATATTATTAAAGTCAACAATACTGTTCACAAGTGGATTAAAATTCAGGTAGAAAGTAAAATCTACTTAATTAAATTGCAACATACCCTTCAAAACTGATAAAACTTCTCCCTTACAAATACATATTATAATGATCAGTATTATAACATGAGTCATACATTTTTTGATAATAAATTATAAATTACGTATTGTTACAACAGCTTCCTGTTTTTTTTGTTTATCGTGACCATAATTCATATCTTTTTTTCGTTATATCATACAATTAATGAACAAGGAATATACTATACGGCACTGTTAATTTCTTGTTTATGAAATCATTATCGTATATAGAATACGCTATTTATGGTTGTTTAAAGTTTGCATGGTTTCTTACATTACACCAGCATTATACACGGATGATACGTATAATGGTGATTACAACATGAATGGAAAATGTATAATAATAATCATACAGCTAATGGTAATTTTCTATTCGGGTTTCGCGTTTCGGGCACTTTTTTCCCCACTGTGCAACGTGCGTAAAAAGCTGGAGCATAAGATGATCACTCTGCAACACGTCGGAACGCAGGAGAAAATCGCAGATGTCTTCACCAAGGCAATTCAAATCTCGAAGCTAAAAAAAGCAAACAAACCCTCAGGATCAAATAATTCTCGATTGAGGGGGAATGCACTGTGGGAAAAAAGTACACGAATCGCGAAAGAATTCGATAATTCAGCTCCAAGTAGCACAAAGTTAGTGAACAATAGCATTTTTTATGTGAAAATTTCTGGGAAATCGAAAGAAAGGGGTCCCATTTGCAGCAAAATTCAGTGGACGGAGATATTGGGCTTAGTTTACCCCAATTCCCCCGTATTTTGGAATAATGCCCAGTAATCTATGTTGGAGGGATCTGCGGTAGTCGAAATAGGCCTATTCTTATGTAAAATTTCCCTAGAAATCGAACAGAGATATTGGGTTTATTTTTCACCAATTCCCCGTACTTTTGAATATTGCTGAATAATCTATGATCAGAGGATTTCTTTCCTAGAAATCTAATGGAGGCGGTGGCAGCCAACGCACGGGTCGGGTTACGGAGATATTGGGCTTATTTTGCTTATTTTGATTTGATAAGTAACATTCGGCTCATCAGCAGTCTGGCACTTTCTTCTAAAAAGTTGTACACTGACATTGAGCAACAATATCGTTGCGAAATTCCGTTTGTACGGCAGCTCCCTCCATGTCTGCATAAATATGAGCATCTACCGGAATTGATTGAACGTTTGGTAAATTTGATAAAAAATAAGGTATGTTTCTAGCCATTTACGATGAACGTCGTCAACGAGCAGGCTAGAGAAACAAGTCACTTTGCACTGAAAACTTCTGCGGAGGATAACCTTACTGATATGATGAGAGAAGCTTTGACTTGGTCTGACCCCCTGATGGCGTATCTATCGGTCAAATCAAGCGGCAAAAAATCATTTTGGAAGCATGACCCAGAGTTCGAAGCGCAGATGCTACAGTTCTGTGTATCTGACGAACAGGAACACGAAAACATTTCCCAATCTAGCGAAAACGATGACGAATATAGTGAAGATGAGTGACAACTTTGAGTGAAGATGAATTATCTGATGGTAATGGAGATTATACTTTTTTGTGGTGGTCCGAAAGGGCCCAGTTAATTTGTTTTATTCCAAAGACATCTGAAAAGCGTATGCATAAATGGGCAATATTCCGATAATATGGGGGAAGTGGGGTAAAATCAGTAATATCTCCGTTTCCCGACTCGTGCGGTGGCTGCAACTACCTTCATTCGATTTCTAGGGAAATTTCATATAGGCCTATTTCGACTGCCGCAGACCCCTCCAAGCATAGATTACTGGGCATTATTCGAAAATACGGAGGAATTGTAGTAAAATAAGCTAAAAATCTCTGTCCACTGAATTTTGCGGCAAGTGGGACCCCTTCCTTTCGATTTTGCAGGAATTTTCACATAAAAAATGCCATTGTTCACTAACCTTGTGCTACTTGGAGCTGAATTTTCGAATTCTTTCGCGATTCATGTCCTTTTTTTCCCACTGTCGAATATTAGAAACTAAGTAATCGAGGAATTATTATTGTACATAGTAGTAAGCCATGAATTGATTAACTAAATATACTATTGTTCATTCGTTGCCCACACGTCATTCGAGTAAGACCTTCTTTTAACAATGGGGAAGGAGCACGTGGGTGAATGCATCTGCGACTTGATCTTTGGTATTTATGTAGATAAACACAAGCCAATAAGGTCTATACAGGAGGAGAAGAAGTCGTTAATTTGTATTCGTGTAATGCAAAATACTGTCATTGTGTTCGTGAGATAAAGTACAGCCTGTTTTTTTGTAAACACGCGTGACGTAGATCTTCAAAAACAACAATTTACATCAGCAGCAAATCACAAGGTGGAATCTTTATTTTCGGTAATTCTATAGTTTTTGAAAGGTTTCGGCTGAAAAATGCCTTTTTGTGAACTAAAAGGATGCGGACAAAAACTTTACTTGCTTTGTTATCATTCGCTTGTTTTTGGAGTTTACGTCACTACCCGAAATCATGGATTGTTTACCCATTTTTCATTACTAATTAGGCTAAGTGGCCTTGAACGCACGCACATTACAGCGCCATTTAAAACAAAGGAGAGCAAGTAAGAAGGAACATCTTTTGGAAGAAAACAAACCATCTTTCCTCTGCATGTGCTAGAAAGGGAAAGGTGATTAAACGTCAATAAGCCTAATACCGACTAACACCTACAGTCACTAGATTCATAGTCTGGCGGATACAATGAAGGGAGCCAATTTCAACTGTCACTTGGCGGAGCCAATCGAGCATGTCTCAAGTAATTAATGTTAAGGGCCTAAATTCCATTTGTAAACAATGACTTTAAATATCGATTTCTCTTGAATCTTAAATTACTCTCGTGAAATGAAAGCAGCATTTGGTAGAACAATGTTAGTTCTACCATATGGAGTAGCAAAATATAGTGGGATTCTCGTAATTCGTGAGAAATCAACGTTTAAAGTCATTGTTTACAAATGACTTTTAGGCCCTTGACATAAATTACTCGAAATATGCTCGATTGGCTTTGCCAAGTGACAGTTCAAATTGGCTTCCGTCATTGTATCCGCCAGACTATGAATCTAGTGACTATACTAACACCTTGCTCTTCGCCACCTGCACGCTCGTTTGTAATTACTCTAAACTGAGTAGAAAACGACTCAGTTTCGTTAAAAGTGGAACTACTCTAATTAGAGTAATTGAAGTTTACTCATTTTTGATTAACTAGATCACCTGTCAAAGTTAGAGTAAACATTACTCAGTCACGTATGTTTGTATTTTTACAAAACTGAGTAGAAAATGACTCACTTTTGTTAAAATTGAAACTACCCTAATTAGAGTAGCTAAGGAGTTACTCAATTCTGATTAACTAGGTCACTTGTCAAAATTTGAGTAAACGTTAATCAGTATCTATTTTTTTTTTTTAATTTTAATGAAATTGTTGATTGTTTCCGACAACTGTCCAGTCGAAACGGAGGAGTCGAAATACTTTGAATTTGTAAATTTATTGATTGATTGTATTCTCCAACAAACATCAGTGTCGAACAACCGCATCTTCAAACAAATTTGGAGAAACTATTCAGCTTTCTAGAAGAAACAGCAGAACAATTTCTCCAAATTTGTTTGAACATACAGTTATTCAGCATTGATGTTTGTTGGGTCATGGAATGAATTCGGCACTTTGACGTGAAAATGATTGTTGATTACAACATACAGCCATCCCATCTTGATAACTTTTGATCGACTGAACCACGTGTTTTCGCTTTTGACAGCTTCATTGTAATTACTCTATTTATATAATTATAGCGCTTTTACAATCAGAGTAGCATTTACTCAGTTTCCTTATATCAAGTTACTCAGTTTTTGACATTTAGCATGGAAATACGAAACTGAGTGAAAGTTACTCTATTAAGAGTAGATCTGAACAAGCGTGTGTATAGACCTCATTGAACACAACCGACCTACACGCTAAGATGAGAATACCTAAAATTAGGTATTATTTTACCTAAAATTAGGTTTTGTTAACAATACCCAGAATAGCCGTAAAATTAAGCGATAATAATCAGTCATTTTAACTGACATTTGGGTAATGTTAACATTACAATATTGGACGTTAATATTTACCTAAAATTGAATAAATTTTCCGTCACTGAAGCAAAGCGGTCGCCATATTTTTCCAAGTGAAAATATAATTATTTTTCTTATAATCTTAGTTTAATAATGTTCAAATCTTTCAAGCAATAACTTTTGCTGTCTTTTTACCCTTCTTACATCAATAGAAGGGTATTAAGATCGCTTGAAAACTCGACTTTTTATCTGAGGCCCACAGGGCCGAGTGTCATATACCATTTGACTCAGCTCGACGAACTGAGCACATGTCTGTGTGTGTGTGTGTGTGTGTGTGTGTGTGTGTGTGTGTGTGTGTGTGTGTGTGTGTGTGTGTGTGTGTGTGTGTGTGTGTGTGTGTGTGTGTGCGTTACAAATTATGTTACATCGGTTTCTCAGCCATCTGTGAACCGATTTCAGTTCTGTTGACGGCAAATGGAAGCTACACCATTCCCATAGAACGCTATTGATGTTTTTTTTCATTCGTTACGAAGATATGAACGAAACAGTACTTGAAGGCCTATTATAATAGTAATCAAACAGTTTAGTCTCCGATTACATACTGAGCTATTTGTGTACCGAGTTTTGTTCAAAGCTATGAAATCTCCAAATAACTGGTCAAAATTTCATTATGATTGGATAATCCTTCATGGAGATATGACCAAAACAATACCTGAGAGCACATAATTGTGAGATGAAAATATACTCGTTGCAGTGCAAAACCGAACAAGACCAATCACACCAATCGATGCCGCTTGCATTCTATTGCGTCGCATCTGTTGCGTTGTATAGCACATACAGCGGACTAGCCACACTATGCAACTGTATAGAATTAGAGCAGCATCGATTGGCTCGAGTGGCTGGTTTTGAACTGCAACGAGTATATTCGAAAATTACGCAAAGTCTCCATTTACTATTTTCAACGAACATGTACTTATTAAGCATCTTGAATCCATATCGATAATCGAAATTGATACTTATGATTGTCTAATAATGCATTATATGGACTAATTGTATGAAATTTCTAATATTTATGTAATTTCCCCTTCTATATAGATAACATAAACAGGTCATTAAAGATTAATAATGGTAATATTTTAATCACATCGATGAACAATCCGTCCAGGATTGACAAATAGTTAATTCTAAAAACTGAATGTATGACATATCGAATATTCTTGGATCTTCCTGGAATTTCTGATGAAAATATGTATCCAGTACAATATTGGCCACATTTAAGTTTCTAATTCTGATGAAATGTAAGAAGGGTTCAGTCTCACCATCGGTGGATTAATGCGGGTTTTTTATTCTAGCTCCGACGGATCCTTGTGGACCAACGAGAATTTGGAGCAGAACGG
The DNA here is from genome assembly GCA_034211315.2 of Aedes japonicus. Lineage (NCBI taxonomy): Eukaryota > Metazoa > Arthropoda > Insecta > Diptera > Culicidae > Aedes > Aedes japonicus. The sequence goes on along the minus strand of JASCZW010002754.1, from coordinate 140,946 downwards.
TGCAATTCGGCATCAATGTTGGGTCGATGCAGATAAAATATTTCTGTAGTGGAGGGACCCAGGTATATAATGAAAAAGTGAGGTTAAACGTCGTCGTCGATGACGCTTTGCAAAATTATTTTTTGAGCTGTTTAATCAGAATAAATCGTGACTGAAGGAGCAAAAAATTGTCGATAACGACGGTACTGACCAATTCCATATGGTTAAAACAAACAGGAAAGTTATTATCAATTTCAGTTCTAGATACTACGATACTACGATGTTAAACCTCACTTTAGCTTTACTTGGATTCATCCATACTTTTTATTGATATTTTTTTTCATGCAAAATAAAATCTGTCATACATTTGAACATTTGTATCTCCATGAGTGCAGAATTTGTTAAACTAATCCGAATGGATAAATTGTTAAATTGCATGTCTTTTTTTAAGCATTCTGTAAAATAAAACTACCAAAAAAATACACAAATTTGAGTAAAAAGCGATACAAAATCGGCAATATTTAACGTGTATCTTATTTCTATACTATTACCCAATATTAGGTAATCTGTATTTACGCATAATTTAGGTACACAGAGACAAATTTGATAGTCAATTTTACAATTATTGGTGGTTAGGATGACTATTTCAGTATAGTGATTTTGAACCGACTATGATCATGGTCAAAACGACCACTAAAAATAGTTGATCCAACTTTTGCCATAATGTCGATGATAGAATTTTTTTCAGAGTATGTGCACTTTTGAGCGATTATCGGTACTTTTTAACGATCTTTAGGTATTCTGATCTTAGCGTGTAGAGTCCTTATAAAGAGTCACACCAAGACTGAAGTCAAATCTATTCCTGGTGCAGTTGAAAACCAGAATATAGCAGTCGCGCCAATCGATTTTACTCCCGTTCTATGACATCAAACAGTGGCGCATCTAGTGCGCTGTATAGCGCATCAGATGCGCCATACAGCGCACTAGATACGCCATTGTTTGGACTTATGGAACGGGAGTAAAATCGATTGGCGCGACTGCTATATTCCGGTTTTCAACTGCACCAGGAATACCTATCAAGCAGCCCATCTGAATCATACATACACGCAAAATGAGAACTAATCGAACTAAGTGTTGCATGTTCCTCTTGGCGTGACTCTTTATAGGGACTCTAGACCAGCCCACTGTCGATTGCTTCGTGGACGAAATGATAGCATATGTCCACGTGCTTGTTCCTCAAGATGGATAATCCGTTCATGGGTATGCAAATGGCAGATTGATTGTCGCACAAGATCTGAATGACCATCCCACCAAGTATCTTTGTAAACATGTTCCTCTACCACTACACCTCCTGGTTCGTGCTGGATAACACCATTTACGCCGCCTCACAGGATGATAAGACTGCATTCGACTGCTTCTTCACGTTTCAGGAAATGGCACTTCCTTGGAACATGAACGCGTAGCCGTCGTTGATCGCCATGTGTCGATATCTCCTCCCCAATCGGCATCGGCTTAGCCAACAATCTCTCCGTGTCCTGGCTTGCCGAACCGGGCAATCGGTATCGAAAAATCCTAAAAATCAATTTAAGACATACTTGCGACATACATATTACTATTACCGCAGACAGACATTCGATTCAAGCTCAAACAAAACAATTTAAGTTTGTTTTAACTTTTAAATCTTATTACGTTGGAATCATCTTGCACAGTAGCGCTGCCTAGTCATCTTATTGCTACATTAAATCTGACAGTTGGACTGGTAACCCATTTTCCCTTGACAATAAAAACTCGAGGAAGCCATGTTGTTACACTGGTAAATGAGATAAAGTCGAACGTCTGTCTGCGCTATTATGTCATGGCCATTTCGGATCGAATAAGCTGTGCTCTACTTGTGCTTCAAAAAAAAAAGAGATTGTTTTCCACTATTTTTTTTTATCCTGGATTTATTTTCGATTTCTCTTGTTTTCTTTTTCTGTTTTGTGTTTTTTGCACGTCTTGCTCGGGAGAAGAAAAAAAAATAATCAAAGTAATAAATTCTAACACAGATGCATCTTTTCCGCTATCCATTTCTCTGAACTCAACTTCGACTATCCAGCGCAATTTTCCTTCAACCGCGGTTTACTGAGACCATCCTTCCCAGATGGTTGTTCTATTTTGCTGCGAACATTTTTTTTTTTTTTCCTTTTCATATTTATTGGTATTGGTAAAATTATCCTATAGAGTTTTATCTTTCTGTTTTGTGTCAGTGTAGTTTCATATAACGTTTTACATTTTCCTTTCCATCAACACTCTTTGCTGCGATTCACTTGGACATAACGGAAGCGGGAATCGGTTGAGGGAATTGAGGGAAACTAACGGAAATTATACACTTATACGAGAAGCCGAGTTTTGGTTTTCTCTTGCGAGGGGTTTCCGAGAAAGTGGTGGGAGGGGGAAAGGGGGGTTTTGTTTGACGGAACTGGGGGGTGGGGGGAGGACTCTTTCTCACGTTAGCATGCTTCGAGAAGTGGTTACCGGCGTTATTTTCAGTAGATTTTGGTTTTTTTGGTTACCATTTGATACTGCTGGTTCGGTTTGTAATTGTGTTTGTAGCAAAATGATTATCATTTTGAATGTATTTGTTTGTTTTGTATTGAAACTCTCTCTCTCGTGGGTTGCTGAGATGATTAAACTACAGGCATAGTGGGGGTGTGAAAGGGTGGGAATGAGTGGGGTTTGATCAAATTGTTTCTTAACTTTTCAATGATTAAATAGTGCTTTGAGCTTCCAAACAAAGGAAACCGTGTAGTACTTTCTAGTGGTAGTTTTGCTCGCGAAAAACTGACAAATTGTTTCTTCATTTTGCAGCAATAAACGTGAAAGTGCCAGTGTAGCGTGGTGGCTCGTGTCTATGTGTATTTTCATAACGATTTTCTTTGTTTCTTTTTGGTAAAAATAGATAAAAGACGGGAAACTCAGTTGCTTTGGGTGGTGGAAGTGACAGTTGCGGGAATCAGTGAGACATGACATCAGTACCAGTAGGCGTAGTAGGCTCATCAACTGAAGAAGAAGTAGTGGTAGTAGTTGTTTTTGCGGTAGTAGATGATGTCGTAGTAGTAGTAGTAGTAGTAGTAAAAGCAGTAGTCGAAACACTAGGAGGAGGATGTTATTGCATGTAGTAGTCGGGCTGGTCGGAATCTTTTTCGAAGCGTTTCGCCTCTTCCTGCATGCTTTCCTTGATCTTGAGTATAGCGGCCGACTCGGTTTGATCCTGCAAGAGCGAATTCCGAATTTGTGTGTGAGTGATGCACGCGGTCGCATTTTTTTCCGGGGGGCGGAAAACGCTGCTCGGTGTGCCAAAATTGACCAACAACTGTCATCCGAAGCGAGAACCCAATTTGAGATCAAACGAGATCGAGAGTGAGAGTGAGTGAGAGAGAGAAAGAGAGCCGACACAATCGAGGAGGCATTGAAAAGTCAACTTTACGGATGTCAAAAAAAATAACCTTCTTTATTCAATAATCTCTTCTTTTGCCTTTTATCCTAGATATTTCAAGTGTTTTCAAGTAAATTTCACCAATCGGAAAATGATACAGTGGACGACACTGGCCCCAGCCTTTTAGGTCGACAGTTTCTGCTTGTAATCAGAATTTTTTTTTTTACATATACAATCATATAAGTAGATTAGTTCCTCCATCAACGCTTGCTTCGTTGGTGCATCTTAAGTAAACTTACGGGTCAACAGTTATTTTAGTTGCATTATTGTTATTATTATTTTCTTCATTTCTTTCAGTTTCTTAGGCTATTACATCTAAACAATTTAGGGAAAAATTGAAGGAAAAATCCGATCTCTTTCTCTTTATTTTTATTTGAATGGAAAACCGTCAAAATTGTGTCGCTTCGCGGAGTACACAGCTGTGTGTGGCAGTTTGTCTCAATCTCTCAATCTTGCTTGATCTCAAAGTATTAGGGAAGGGCATCGTTTTGAACCATTTTTGTTTTCTTATTTCTCTCTCTCGAAAGATACTCGAAAGAAGTTAAAAGAGGTATTTGCAGAGAGTGTAGAACAGTTGTGGGTCAATTTTTGTGTTTAGGTTTAAAAAGAATAAAGGAATCTAATGAAATACTTGTATAAAATGATACAATCTTCTATCTTCTCTTTGTTTTATTAAAAATGGTAAGCTAGTTTGTTGTTCGAAATTAAAATGGAAAAGTACACACACAACATACATACGTTTATCAGGGTAACACACGCTAATGTAGGGTAACAGAGAATCACGAAGAAACAGTGCACACAGATAATATCCATACGATTGTTCAGAGAAGTTCAGCAATTCAATACAGTTTAAGAGAAACTTTTTTAATTATGTTATTTTAGAGAATATTGAAACTTTTTTTTGCACAGTTTATTTTTGTTTCTCAACTGAATAGTTAAGATGCATTTTCATAATAATTAAATTACATTTTAAATATCTCTCAGATCAATATAACCGTGATGTAAGAACAATCATACTTAAATCCAAGGAAGCCTAGTAGTTCTGGATAATCCCAAGAATTGGACTCAACCAGTTTGCTGTCTTTGCCAAGAAGGGCTCCATTCGAACTACAATACAGGTATATCTCTGGCCTTTTTGACATACACTGATAGGCTCATAATTTTTAGAATTTCTCTCATTTATTTGGTTCAAATTAGATTAAACTGTAGTCCTTTTTGATAGCTTATGTTTTATATTCTATAAAAGTAACAATAATACAGTTATGAAAAACAAAGTGTTTAACTTAAGAGGTGCCTCACTGAAATTAAAGACAGCTAATTGCAATGGGTTTGCAGTCAATTTAGAGGTCAAGCAATTCGATTTAGTTCCAAAAAAAAAAAAAGCGTTCCCTAAAATGAAAACGGACCGTTAACTAGTTCACGTTTTCAAGGTATTTTCCTCTAGAAGTTATTTAATTCATGACGAAGTGATTCAGTTCACGGTGTATTTTTGCTTATTCTCGAATTCATGACTGCAGTTCATGAATATGGGCACGGATTTTTTTTCAGTGTAGATCAGATCAATTCTGCAACACGCTCATTACGTCAGTTGCACTAATTTGACACTTGAGTTGAGAGAAACCTACACGCTCGTTTGTAATTACTCAAAACTGAGTAGAAAACGACTCAGTTTCGTTAAAAGTGGAACTACCCTAATTAGAGTAATTGAAGGGTTACTCATTTTCGATTAACCAGGTCACCTTTCCAAATTAGAGTAAACATTGCTTAGTCACGCTTATTTGTATTTTTTTCAAACTAAGTAGAAAACGACTCAGTTTTGTTATAACTCAAATTACCCTCATTAGAGTAGCTATTAAGTTACTCATTTCTGATTAACTACACGCTCGTTCAGATCTACTCTAAATAGAGTAACTTTCACTCAGTTTCGTATTTCCATGCTAAATGTAAAACTGAGTAACTTGATATAAGGAGACATAGTGAATGCTACTCGATTGTAAAAGCACTGTACATCAAAATAGAGTAATAGATCATTGCACGAAGGCGTCATCAATGCAGTTTTGACAGTTCAGGAGCGTTACGTGGACTTGAATATTTTCGGTAAAATCAGATTGAGATTTTGTGCTCAGAATTTATTGCGATTGAATTAAACTTGCCGGAAAACAGACACCGGTGCTTATTTACATCATTTCCTGAATCTAACGTACAGAATCGAAAAAGCCAATGAAAATTTCGTTTGAGCAGTCAAATTCTAACACTTTGTAAACAAGCTCCTGAACTGTCAAAAGAGGTTAATAGATTCGGTGCAATGATCTATTAGAATGAAGCTGTCAAAAGCGAAAAACGTGGTTCAGTCGATCAAAAGTTTTCAAGATGCGGCAGCTGTATGTTGTAATCAGCAATTATTTTGACTTCGAAGTGCCAAATTCAGTCTATGAATTACAATCAATCCAGATTATTAAAAATTTAAACTTTTTCGACACTTCCGTTTCGACTGGACAGTTGTCGGAAACAATCAACAATTTCATTAAAATAAAATAAAAAATAAAATTTCATACAGAATAATGTTAACTCAAATTTTGGCAGATGACCTAAGGCTTGCTTCATTTAGAATTGGAACACACTTTTGCTCATATTGTGGCGCTCCTGGTGGACGGATTTGGAAGTTCTTGGCGCCCACGTGTCGGGAGTTTTGTCAGCTTCACGTATGTATTTTTGACATTCCGCAAATCGACTGTACTTTGTTAACAATCAACATGGAAGCCGAAAGAAGGGGAAAAAATGTGCACAGTTATTTGGAAAATCCATTGTGGTCTGCATCTAGGCTAGCTAAACAGCTGAAATTGCCCAGAAATACCGTATGGCGCGTTATCAAACGGTATAAGGAAACATTGACGACGATTCGGAAGCCTCAAGCCAATCGTCGGAGTGGAACTGTCGACCGGAAACTGCGTGGTAAGATTTTGAAGACAATTAAGAGGAATCCCAATCTGTCGGACCGTGATTTGGCCAGAAAATTCGGTGCTGCCAATAGTACCGCGAGGAGAACTCGACTCCGGGAAGGAATCAAGTCGTATCGAGCTAGCAAACAGCCAAATCGGACCATAAAACAGAATAGTGTGGCCAAAATCCGTGCTCGGAAGCTATACGACCAGGTTCGGCGGGTGTCTTCTGATGGACGATGAAACCTATGTCAAGGCTGACTTCGGGCAAATCCCAGGTCAAAAATTTTACTTGGCAACGAATTTTGCCGTTCATTCGATCCCACGACCATCCCGTAATGTTTTGGCCAGATTTGGCAAGCTGTCATTACAGCAAAGTCGTTCAGGAATGGTATGCAGAGAAAGGGGTCCAGGTTGTTCCGAAAAACCTTAACCCACCCAACTGCCCCCAGTTCCGCCCTATTGAGAAATACTGGGCAATCATGAAGAGGAGACTCAAAGCAAAGGGAAAGGTTGTCAAAGACATCAATCAGATGAAGACCTGGTCGAATAAGATAGCTAAAACGATGGACGAAGAAGGTGTGTGCCGCCTAATGAGCCGTGTTATAGGAAAAATTCTAGAATTCCTTCGAAACCGTGACGAATAATTTTATCCGTATTTTTTCTTAAAAGTATGAAGAAAACGCTACATTTGTATAAAAAAAGATCTTGAATTCAATAATAAATAACTGAAATACAGGCAATTGTTTTTGTTTCAATTCTATCTGAAGCAAGCTTTAGTTAATCAGAATTGAGTAACTCCACATGTACTCTAATTAGAGTAGTTTCAGTTTTAACAAAACTGAGTCGTTTTCTACTCAGTTTTGTAAAACTACAAACAAACGTGACAGAGTAATCTTTACTCTAATTTTGACAGGTATCCTAGTTAATCAAAAATGAGTTACCCTTCAATCACTCTAATTAGGGTAGTTCCACTTTTAACGAAACTGAGTCGTTTACTACTCAGTTTTGAGTAATTACAAACGAGCGTGTAGGTCACTTAAAATAATTTGAGTAAGCATTTCTCAGTAGTCAATTTTCGATTTATTTATTTTTTCATTTAATCGTTGATTGTTTTCGACAACTGCTGACAACTGAAACGAAAGTGTTTAAATTTGCTATTCTATGGATAGATTTAAATTCATGGATTGAATTTGGACACAGAGAATAGACATCCAGGCTCTAACATTTTTTCCCTAATTTACTGTGTAAACTTTTCAAAGCAAACCGTTGGAAAAACAACGCTGCCTATTCTAGGTTTCACCAAACTAAAATTGACAGGCTATCAAATCTCAAGGTGGGCAAGTGGCGCCATCAACATACGATTCACCAAAACTAACGGAAACTAGCTCTAATTTTAAGCTGGCAGTTACAGAAGAAATTTACACACGGTGCGCATTCCAGCTTGGATGCCTGTTCTCTGTGATTTGGAATTCGACTTAAATTTTGTGTTGATTACAACATACAGTCGTCCCATCTTGAAAACTTTTGATCGACTGAACCTTGGACTCAACCACGTTTTTCGCTTTTGACAGCGTCATTATAATTACTATATTTTCATAAGTACAGCGCTTTTACAATCAGAGTAGCATCTACTCAGTCTCCTAATATCGAGTTACTCAGTGTTGTGACATTTAGCATGGAAATACGAAACAGAGTGAAAGTTACTCTATTGAGAGTAAATCTGAACGAGCGTGTACGTTTATGTTCTAGCCAGGGGTGCCATATTCACAGACATGTCTGTGTCATTTATAGCAGAAATCCTTTAAGAAACGAAAGCGGTGGGCCAATTAGAGACACAATGGGACCAGAGATAAGTATTTTAACCAAGAAGCAATCAACTCTATCTATCAACTAAACCATATATACAACGCGCCTGAAGATAAACAATTTTCTGTATAGTCAAAATTGTATTTCCAATGTAAGACATATTACCACATTATTGTTTGTTTCCAAGGTACTACTAAACTCATCATTTCAGTACATTTGCACTAGGGATTTAGAAATATACCCTCGAGTTAAGTGGTTTATGAAATTAATACTTGATTCCAAGAATTAAAGAAAGAAGCGAACCAGAATTTAGGGCACATCCTGGAGTGTTCAGAAGTAGACTTCTCAGAGCTTCGGGAAGATAATTTCTAGAAGTCCGGAAAGAGAATTGCTCGTCAAAAAAAAACTTCTCCCATGGTGAAGCAGAAATTTCTCATTGGGAGCAATCAGTTCAAGCAATAAAAAACTTCAAAAATTCAGGACCTAACATAACCGAAGTTCAATGTCATTCTTACCAGAATCTTAGGACAGAACTTCCCCAATATTCAGGAGAGGACTTATCAGAGCTTCAGGAAGAAGTTTAGGGAAGAGGACTTTGAAGTTTGGAACTTTTCAGAAGTTTTGGAGTTCTTCCCAGAAATTCAAGATTGAACTTTCCAGAAGTTCAGGAAAAAAAACTTCCTCGAGATTCAGACGGGAACTAACCAGGAAGGGCACCACCTATATTTTTTTTTAAAAATCAGGAAAAAAATCCTCAAGTCGATACGTCATAGAAATTGACGAGAGAATTTATCTGAACTTTCCAGAGCTTCCGAAAGAATCTTTTCAAAAGGTTAGTTGGAAATTCCCCGAAATGCTAAGCCGCTTTTCCAAAGATCAGTGGAGAACATTTCAGTATAATGATTTCTCAAAATTCAGGAAGAAACCTCTCTAACGAACAGAATGAAACTTTCCAGGAGTATTGGGTGTACTTCCTACTAATTTGAGCAAGAATTTCCCAATAGTTCCACAACAAACTTCTTAAAATTTCTGGAGAAAACTTTCCTAAAGTTCGGAAGAGGACTTCTCAGAAGTCGAGGAAGAAACTTCAAAAACAAACTCAAGGGAAATTTTCCTAGAAATTTTGGAGAAGACTTTCCCAAAGTGTCAAAAAAATTTTCCTCGCAGTTCCCAGCCTTCCCAACTTACACCAATCAGAAGTTTTGAAAGAATATGCTCAGGAAAAAATTTCCCCAAATTTCAGGAAGAAGCTTACCATATAGGGGTAGGATAAAGAGGATAAAGAAGGATTTTTTCAAAAAAAAAAAAAAATCTGGAAAGAACTCCGGGAAAAGAGAAGAACAAGAGGACTTCTCAGAAGTTCAGAAGAGACTTCCAAAAAGATTAGTTGGAACTACCCAGAAGCGCTTGATAGCTTCTCTAAAGTTCCGAATCGCACATTCCAGCATTTCAGAATGAGAACTTCAAAGAAGAAGGTGAGAGAATGAGCGACTCTTTTGTCAGTTGGGGGAGTATAACCGATGACAAGTGCAAACAAGGTCCGGCTCTGACTGTGAACGGAAGAAACTATGAGCACCACACTCAGAGTACTCGTCTTGAGCTGACCTATACAACAGGGCTAGCAAGGCTTGACGTTGAAGAGAAAATGTTAATGATGCCCAATGGCATGAAGTGTGATGTCGAGTTGGAATATTGTGAGCTGGCAGATTATGGTGAGGTCTATTGGATACAGCCTATTCCTCCATGTTCTTCTGAACAGGGGGCTCAGTCGGTCATATACAAGGGACAGGCTGCTATCGCGACCAATCATGCAGCCAATGAGCAGTTCATTACTGTGGAGCAATCAGGACACTACTTCCAAATAAAGTTAGAGACTCGCACCACTGGGATATGTGGATTCAGATCACACTATACCGAACATCCCCGACTTTTCGTCACAGTACGTGATGATAGTTATCCTGATTTCCCTCTGAAACCCGTGGCAAGTCTTGATGTCAACATGCTCAGTTATATCAATAGTAAACTTGTTTATTCAATGCGACACACGAAAGAGCAGGTTGAGCGCCTTTTTGATATATTCAACCATGAGCGATGTATGATGCAAAACAGGATAACTTCAAATTTAATGACATTAGCCATTCTATCTCCGAGAGAGTTCGCATATCAGTACTTCGGTGAGCCAGGATATACAGCAGTTGTGAGGGGGAGAAGTAGTTCATGTGGCTAAATGTAACCCGGTTGTGGTCATTCCTGTACCCAGTGTCAAGTGCTACAATGAGTTGCCAGTTGCGTATAACAATCGCACACTGTTTCTGTCTCCAAGAGCTAAAATACTCATCAACTTTGGTGAAGTGGTAGATTGCTTCCCGGACCTAGGAGCTCAGTTCAAGCTGGACAACAGATGGATCACTATGACGTCAACAGGACTGATAACCGTCCCACGCCCACATGTGATAACTCCTGAGCCCTTTAACTATGTGTTTGAGGAGATGAAGGACCTTGCTTCCAGGGGACTATACACCTCTGACACGATTTGGAAGTATCAAAAGATCCTGACCTCTCCAATTGAGGAAAAAGTGATGACATCACGCATGGTGACAGCGTTGAAGGGTGGTGAGTCTCTTCCGGATGGATATGCGTTTTCGAACAGCTTCACTCCTTCAGATTACTCAAATATGGCCAGTTAGCGAGTCGGCATCGGATATCGCCATTATTTCCGACCCATACCGCATCCCACCCGGCAACGGAAACTGGTTTGCGGACAGGGCTAATATGGCGGCATTATGGACGACGGGCAAGTATCCGGTTCAGGAGGTTGTGTCTACCACAAACGAAGGCTTTGCGGTTGTAAAAGTGAATGGAGTGTTCTTCTGCCGCTACTACGCACCGCCAAGATGGTCGATCGAACAGTTTACCAATATGCTAGATCGGATGACAACGGAGCTAACTGGCCTGACCCCGTTGGTAAGAGCGGGGGACTTCAACGCTTGGGCGCTCGAGTGGGGAAGCCGCCTTACCAACCCTAGGGGCCAAATACTTCTGGAGGCCTTGGCTAGGCTCAACATAGACCTAGCCAATGAGGGTACCAAGAGTACCTACCACAGAAACGGAGCGGAATCGATTATCGATATAACATTCAGCAGTCCTGGGCTGATAAGCAATTGGAGGGTGGATGATGGCTACACCCATAGCGACCGGTTCGATATTGTATCGTCCACAATATAAACAACAACCTACAACTATATAACTATATAAAAAATTCGAAAATTTTGGACGGAAGAAGCTAAATCGGTTGCAGACAAGTCTGCACAGACCCTAATGGCTGGAGTAAACTCAAAAGTTCGTAGTTTCTTCATGCAGTTTAAATGGATGCATCTTGGATGAACTAACAGCAAATTTGTTTTATTCAAACTTTAATCTGCCCAGATTTTGTCGACAACAAACCTTAAGCAGAAAAAGTTGTCAAAGTTCCCTAAAAATATTTTTTTTTACTTAAACGCTTGTTGCCATTTTTGAAGGGCCACAGTTGTTGCATCCTGTTTTTCAGACTCCGATTCCTGGCACTACGGGAAAATTTCTCAAAAATAAGGGGTGTAAATCGTATCGATTGGAGGAAAATTATATTAAAGTAAACAAGTTGTTTGAATTTTGGTGATTTTCTATATATAAATTATATAGATAAATTAATTAAAATTATATATAAATTAATTAAAATTATATTAGAGTAAACAAGTTGTTTGAATTTTGGTGATTTTCTATATATTTTTCGAAATAAGTTAGATGGTGCTACATAATGTACACACAAAAAAGGAATATTGTTTAATTAAATGTCGATCTAAATACAACGAACGAGATTACGGTGAAACTGGAGGGAGCCTTTTTTTTCATATGATTTATAGGTTAGGTTAATTATCACTTCACGATTTTGAGACCAAAAATTACAAACAAAACAATATAAACAACTCTGAAATTGCTATCCAATGGATGTTCCGGTGGAGCAAACAATTCTTGAAAATTTTGCAACTGTAGGTCTAATTGTATTTGAGGGTTGCGCTCATAAAACTTCGACGTGATCCCGTATGTTCTTAATTTGACTCAGTGAACGCAACCAGTTGGACTGACAGTTGAGTTTTACACCAACCTTACCTAACCTCGCCAAATGAATCGGATGAGTTTCATTTGACAGGTGTCCGTGGTTTGTTTATTTGAAGGAAGTTCATCCGTTTGAATTCGAAAACAAACAAACCACGAATACCTGTCAAAACTGAATTCCATTCATCAGGATGAACCACACGTTCACTAGTGACGTCATCTTGCAAAATTCTATAGCAGAACATGGCTTGAAATGACACTTTATGTTTATTTGTTGTTTCAGTTCAGTTTTGTCAGGTATTCCTGGTTTATTTGTTTTCGAATTCATACAGATGAAATAAACAAACCACGGACTTCTGTTAAAATGAATTCTTTCAATTCATTTTGCGAGGTTATGTTAGGTTGGTGTAAAACTCAATAGATTACTTAACGCTAACATCATGTTAGTTCACGATTGGAAACATTCAATAATGTATGAGAGAAGAGTTACAGGAGTGACTCTGATTCAATTAATCTTATTCAGCTGAATCGAACCGAATGAAATTGTAGACGGGTCAGCTTGTAAAAAAATTGGCGCTGAGAAAACTTCCACACTAATACTGTATTAGTATGAAATCGAAAAATAAGGTCAACTTCGTACCAAAGGACCTTAATCCTCCAAACAACCCAGAGTTGAGGCTAATTGAAAAAGTATTGGGCATCGACAGTCAAAACAGATCAAGAATTGAAGAATGGATCGGTGTACAAAAACTTGTCAGTTCTAATGTTGTACAAAATCTTATGGAGCCTTAAGAGAAAAGAAAAGTAGTAAGTGAACATGGAAAAACTTAGCTAAGATATTTTATTTTGATACCTTGGAAATTGCAAGACAATTCGTTAAAAGACGGATTTCTGACCAATCGCTTTGTGTGTTTCAATTTTCACGTGGACAACCTTTAGAAGATTCATTTCTGACAGACGGGCTATGAGTTTCGACAAACTCCTCCAAAAACATTTTAATTTGTTTTCGAAATTTCAAGTTTAGTTGAAAATTTACCGATTGGAACACAGTTCAAGTATAGTAGACGCTCGCTGCAAACCGACGTGAGCCATTGTTCATCTTATGCCAAGACTTTCGTCCAAGGAAGTTATCATATAAAAGCAACTGTTCCAATTTTTGAATTCCATAAATTAAACTTAAAATATCCTCCAATTAGGACCAACTGTTCCCAAAAACATAGAATATTATTTACAACATTATCCCACCTTAATCGTCATCAGTAAAAAGCATGGATAAAATCTGTGTGCATTTTCTTTCCTATTTTCTTAAATATCGACAGTTAATAAACGTCAAAGTGCAAAGTTAATCGTGATGTTACCAAAAAAAAAAGAAGAATATAAATAACACAAACTTATAATATTCTCATCTTGATTGAGAACGAAAAACACCGAATTTGGATAGTAAATGAATACACTATAATACGAAGTGTTAATCCGGATACAATTACCGCACATACATAACAGAGTTCGAGAACATAAAATTTTCGCATGGATGTGTGTTGTGTGTGTGTGTGTTTGATACAGAATTATTGTAAGTTACTCAAAAACGAAAAAAAATGAGTGTTTTATTTTCTTTTCTCTATTATTGTTGATGAAAAGCGAATCAATGCGCTTCACCACTGCGGACTAGGAAAACAAAGACAAACTATTGCAACGGAATTAAGAGTGGTGTTTGTTTGTGTGTGTGTGATAAGGAATTTGCAAAACCGAAACGAATTGATTATGCATAGAGAACTATTGAAAATGATAATATAAAAATAAAGAGAAGAGAAGGAGATTTTTCTTACAAACTCATATCGGTGAGAAACGTATATGGAGGGGAGATAATTAAGATACATATTAGGTTAAACCTGATGCTATTTTGCTTCTTTTTGTTTAATGTTTTCTTTCTTGCTCGTGGTGGGAAAAAATCATGATTTTTCTTGAAAAAAAAAACTTATGTACACATTGAACGTATTCGGCATGAAAATGGCTCATTTTGAATAGTTCTAAAAAAAATAGGAGGGGGTTAATTTCAATCTGATCATCAGTGATTCTTTCTAAGGTTTGGAGTTTTACTACTAAAGCGAAACCAAAAATTAGGAATAAAAATAAAAATATCAAAAAAGGACGACTGTTGCAGACAATTGCAAACGCTTGAATGCACTACTATTTACAAGAGAATCTGGAAACGTGTTAGTGGAAGGAAGGGATCGTGGCATTTTCGGGAAGCAGTTGTTTAGTTACATTAGAATATCATTCGTGTTTCCAGCAGAATTAGTCACACCCATCACCAGTGTAAATGTTAACTTAAAAGATACATTTTGTTTAGGATTGAACTAAAGAGAAAATGCAATCAATTACAAAATCCTACCTACGGAGAATCACTTTCATTAGCGCGAATTTCGTTCAACTTGTAACGAGGGGGAAAGGGAGCTTGTGGGCGTGGCCATCAACGAAAAAAAAACCACCCACGCCCCTAATCTCAATGACCTTAAAAGACATTCTAACTATTGTACAGCGTAACAAGAACAGAACATAAATCACGACAATCACGAAGAAAGAAAACACAAAACCTAGTATTGATATCAGAACGATTCGAAACTTACATTCTCTCCGGGTCCACCGAAGCCACCGAGGTTGTAGTCACCCATACCACTGCCGGAGTCTTCCCGGGGCGTGCCGGGACCGTTCGCCGGGCTGTTCTTCATACCGTCCAGACCGTCGTTGTTAAGTACCGGGCCGCCCATCGAGTTCGGGCCCATGGGACCACCCATCGGGCCACTACCGTCGAACCGCCGACCATCGGGAATTCCTACGGATTGTGTTTGGAATGGTAAGGAAACTCGTTAAATTTAGGTCTCTGATGGCAAGGGTTCCAACATCGGTACTCTCCAAAACCGCGGTGATAAAAAATTTTTAAACCCAATTTTCTATCCTCTGACTTCGAATTTTCGAAAAATAATTTGATATCTTGAACAGAAGATTTTCCAGATCTCGGTCAAAGAGAATGTTTATTCAATCATGGACTTGAGGCTATGATATGATTAACTCAGCAGTAAACAAATGGCTTTTTGCTAAAGCACCTTAACGTCTGGATGATTTTAAAATCGAGATGAAACACATCATTGTTCTGAGCCGAATTAGCTGATGCATAAAAATCGTCAAACAAACTGTCTGTTGTTGGAACCCCTCAGTAAAATGCAAATTCGCCCATTACACTCACGGGTTTCATTGGTGTGTACATGTTCTCGCCGCCGGAGTTGGATGAATCTTGAGGTGATGGCATGATGGGCGTTCCGGGACCGGGTGGTCCGCTCGGTCCTGGTGGACCACCGTAGTTACCGGCGACGAGGATGAATAGTTCATGGGCTGGAACGAAATCAAAGCGGGTGTTAGGACAAATTTTCTGAATGATGTGTGCTGTTCAACGACTCACCGATGACGTATTGGGTTGCCACTGGGGCCGTCCACCGGCCATGCCCATCGGGGGCATACCACCCGGGCCCAGACTGCTGTTCGGAGGGGGGCCACGCATACCCGGCCCGTACGTACCGGCGCCCATGGGACCCATGCCGGGCCCGCGAGGTGGATTCATTCTAGGATTCATCGGTCCCATTCCTGGGGGTCCTGCGTTGGTTGATTGTTTGTGTGTTTTTTAGTGGAACCACAATTAATTTTGGTTTGAAGTTCGGATTACATATAGTAGCAAAAGCGGTAGTTTTTTTTTACAAGCAGCAGGTCGGAAGGGTTCCATTAGCACAAAACATGACGATGATCGATGATGGATGAGCCCCGCAGGTTTGATGATGATGATGATGATGTTCATAAGATTAAGCGATGAAGTGGTTTCGGACAGTTGGTTATTACACAAGCACACATAGTAAGGTTGGTTCCATTTTCATAGGAGATATGGGTTTGCGTTAGAGCGGGATCATTTGCACATGGTTTAGAAACGAGAAAAAGAACGGAAAAGATTTTAGAAACGTTTGTTATTTACAGAGACCAATTGACAGAGCTTAGAACTAAAATTTATCCAACCCTTTTGAGAGAAAATGTGAAATTAACCTAGCACGGGTAAATTAAAAGGGATGGTGGGTACGTATGAATAGAAGCTGAGAATACACGGTTAAATCGACACACATTATAAAATATAAAAATTGATCGCAATCTCGAAAAGCTCCCTCATGACTGTCAAACAAAAACGTTGAAATACTTGATAGATGATTGCTGGTTTTCCAAAGAAGAATTTTTTTAAAGAAGGTGTGAAACAATCTCTATATCTATGCATCCTGAAACAGGTAGCACAGGTGCAAACTGTGAAAATCAACATCGTTAAATGACTAATGATTAAAACGCCTGAATTCATTATATCAGTGTGCTTAACGATTCTCAATCCACGATCACCGCTAGAATGGCAAAAGGTAACCGATGACGGTTATTGTCCATGATGGTAAAAGTACTGTATTATGACCAAATGGAACACACGCAATACTTAATTGGTAAGGGAGAAAATGTTATGACATTTTTTTACAGTTTTCTACGGGACAAAACGTTTTTACGGCCATCAGTAGATGGTTTAAAAATAAACAACGGCATAGATTTATGTCGCTTTGAATCGTTGATTGCTTGCTTATTACTGCATACATAGGATGTTTATTGACAGGAATCAAATTATAAGAATTAATAAGTGCGTATTTAACTAAAGTATCAAATCTCGAGTACTTCTTCAAAACGGGCGCATCTCGATTTTGTTGTAACGAAAAAGAGGAAGCAAGATTCAAACGTAAATCCCTCAAAACCTAGCACCCCCACATGGAAAGTAGCATCATCATCATGTTTGGGATATGTTATTCGCCAGGGCCTAGTGAGCCTAAAAGTTGCAGCAAACGCAGAATTTAGCGGGTTCAAGAATTTAACGTTCCCTCGTGTTTACAAAATCAGATACGTCTGTTTGAACAAGTACTCATGAAATACAGTCATCGCTTGAGATCGTAGTGTGCCTTGTTCGATGACGACAGCAAATATTTTTCCTCCCGTAGAAAATTGCCAGTTCTACTTCTGATTTATCGTGTTTATAGTTGTTTTGACTCGACGCCTTGCATAAAAATCTTTCGCGGCCGAGTTCTCAGTGTTAAAATTGTCAAATTGTTCCATCCTCGGAGAAATGAAAAAGGCGAAAAAATTATCCCGATCGTAGGCGGATGTCAAGCGAGCTAAAGTTACTGATCGATGCGCATAGCAGGATGCTAAGCTGAAGATTTTTCACCGGTGAATAAAAAGTGTGTGTCTGTGTACCTTCCGGAAGGAATTCGCAAAAACAAGGCTGCGTTGATTAGTGACGTGCCTGAGCTGTGTTTGTTCTGAGTACAAAGATTGAAAAAGGCGATGCTAGTTTCGTTCGCGTGCAATGCCATATGGGGCTAGCATGGCGGGTTTGGATACTTTGGAGAAAGAAGAACGCCAACCAGTTGCACCCCGCAAAGGATTTTCAGACAATTGAGAGGTGGTAAGTGCTCTCAAAAACGTTGAGCGAAACAGGTTATTGTTATCCTTCTTGTCCCCTGAATTATATGAACTATGTTATATGATCACACCACTTATCAAGGTGAACCCTGATCCTTTAAACCTTACCCTAGTAACATAGAAAAACCTTCTTCCTGTTACCTTTGTGTGGATGCAGAGGTAAACACGGTCCCTACACAGCAAAGGTCACACTAACTTTCCTTCCCTATTCCCACCTGATTGCAAATACAGTCACACGCAATTTTTACACTGTTCGAAACTGTCGCTGAAATAGGGCGACATGTTTCTCGTTCTGTTTTCTATCCTTCGCGTTCCCTTGAACTGTAAAGGCTGCCACACATCAAAAACATTATTGAAAATTACCCTTTGGATATTTTCTCTTGAAAGAAGTAGTTAAGAGTGTTTTTTTGTTGTTGTATTTTTATCGCTGTCAGTTTTTCGAAAAAAAACATGGCGTCACCCGAAAAGCAACGTAGCGAATTGATTTTGCACAAGCACTTGGAAAATCTCCAACTACCTCATCGGAAAACAAAACAAAACAACTCGGAATCGTGGGGTGAGTCGTGGGATTAAACGATGTTACGAAACTCTGAGCATCGAACGGAAGGAGAAATGCGATCAGAATGGAAGTTCTATTAGTGATCAGGATCACAAGCGATTCGTGAAAGCGTTTAAGCGGAATCCTAATGCTTCGGTCAGGGATGTGGCCAAAAATTTGAATGTGTCCAAGTCTTTCGTTCAGAGAGCCAATGATTTGGAGAGACTGCATACGTACAAAGTGCAGATGGCACCAAATCGTGACGAACGGAAAAATACGGTGAGAAAGTCACGGGGCCTGGAAACGGAACACCCAGATGCTGACGATGCCTCATTGTCTCATCATAGATGAAGAAACTTACGTGAAGGTGGACTTCCGGCAGCTTCCGGGGCTACTGTTCTTCACCGCCCAGCAGAAATTCGATGTTCCGGAGGAATTAAGGAAGCAGAAACTTTCAAAGTTTGCCAAGAAATACATGACGTCTGCTCATGTGGCAAACGGAGTGCGCTGTTCGTGACTACCGGGACTTCAAACGAGGATATCGACCTCAAGGAGTGTCTAGAGAAGCGTCTGCTTCCTCTATTGAAGCAACACGAGGGCCCTACGATCTTCTGGCCGGATCTAGCTTCGTGCCACTATTCAAATCAAGCTGAACAATGTCCTAAGTAACATTGAGAGATTCTCTTCGTCGACTTTCTCTTTGGTGAATAGTTTGTTTATTAAACGATTTGCTGATGTTTTCAACGTATTGGATCCTTAATAACACTTTATACTACCGTACTGTATGTTGAAAATAGTGGAACATAGCCGTAGGAACGCAAAGAGAAAGTAGACAAAGAGATTCTCCCAATGTTACTTTGGACCTAATGCATTGTTTTGCTTGAGATGTTGTCCTGGAGTCGTACGAAGTCAACGGAGTCACACAACGGAGTCACGCATTGGAACTAAGGCCCATCGTAAAATACTGGGCTGCGGGACTCAACATTTCGCATCAGGCGACTGTTTTGCGAAAAATACTCATTTACCACCACTTGTTATGATCAGCGATGCTCCATAGACAATCAGGTCACGACAATGTCAAATACGATTGTTTTGAAGACGTTGTTGCCTCTGATGTGTTTGACTCATACAATCGCGCCAACCGTCTTAGGTTTGGAAGGCGGAAGCCCATATTGCATAAGGTCGTTTGGCATGAAGTTGTTTAGCATAACAATAACTTGAGCTAAGCGGTCATTTGCCATAATGCCGTTTGGCATAAAACTCTTTAAATAATATAAAACCCAAGTGGTAATTTGGCATAATGATCATTTAGCATATCATTGCCATAGGTTTTAATCCATTATAATATTCACTTTTTTTCAATGAGCTGTTCTTAAAACTATGGCTTTCATAGGTTTCAGGGTTAAAATTGAAATTTGAAAATCAATTGTTTTCTTCTCTAAAGTTGAACAGTGAATTTTTGGATAGACTAAAAAGCTTGATTATATTTGACCACCAGCGGTATTGTTTTGTAAAATCATGAAGTTTGATGTGTCGCAAGCCAGGGTTTGACATCATTCGAAATCTGGCCACTTCCTGGGGAACCCGGAATCGGAACGTCACCAGGTGTAGTAATCGTGAAAGAACTACTCTCAGGTTGACTACCAGTGGTATTGGTTTGTAAAATCACGAAGTTTGATATGTCGCAAGCCAGTTTAGATGAGTTCTAACTCCAGCCATTACACTGGTAAGGTACTTCCTTCACGATTCCCGATAATGAATCCGGAACTACGGAAAATAACGAAATATCGCTACTCTTCCAAAAACTAGGATAAATTTGTGATCGTATGGAAAAAGTTGCATCTAATTTGGTTAAGGGTACGCAGAGTTACAGATAAATGTCAAAAAGGAGTTTTTCAACATAAGATGTCAAGGCAGTTGGGTAAAAACTACATTTTGAAATCAACCATATCTTGGTTGTTTATGGGCCGATTCACGATCTTCAACTACGACAGACTTGTTATAAATTCTAGTTTCTGAGAAAAATATAATATTTCCGATTTTCAAGTAACATAAAAAAATAACGAGCTGCAGAAAATTAGCAAATTTGACATAACCTCAAAGTATCCGTGCTATCTCCAGTGCCCGGGAGTCAAATCAAACTTTGAATAAACACTGAAACTAGAATAAATTCCCCGTCGAACGCTTCTAGTTTCATCAAAATCGGTTAATTATTCACCGAACTGTATCACTTTGAATCTGGACAAAATTTAGCTAGTCTTCTCCTTTTTGATCATCCCCTGTACGTGACATCCTTAAAACAATATGGTTTGATGATGGAAGTGTATGCAGAATAATAATATATCAATTTGATGTTTGTACTGTGTCTATGTTGGACTTGTTGTAAGTGAAAGTGACCTAAGCATGGACATGAGTAGCCAGGCATTCTGAAATGGGTCACTGGAACCCAATAGAGCTATCACCTTCCAACTCCCGGGCTAAACACGTTTCCAAACACAACTCCAGACGCTCTTTAGGTATGTCCGTGAAATAAGTTATACCATCAGGGTTAATGCAGGTGACATAACGCGTCAAAGGGTATGTTAATGAAGATTTGTGCTTCTTGAAAAACTACAGTAAAAAGATCGATAGTCGTTACGGAATGCCAAAACGTTCTCTCACTTTTTTGATTGCCGGTTTAGAGGCAAAACTGATTTTCAGATCCACATTCCACATGTCTATACTAGTAATGTTATAACCTTACAAATATGTTCCAAACATTGTTCTAGATTATTATCCAAATTGTTTTGAGCTAGAATTTAACAAAGAAAAGAAGATTGTTTAGAGGGGTAAGAAGGCGTTAATACAACGAAAGCACCTTCTTAAATTTATTTATTTATTAACGTGGATGAAATCGATGCCAAAATCGAGGGTTAGAGTTACGCCTGTTGAATCATACTTAATTTCATGGCTAAATACAATCGTCGGTTGGTGTCTTCGAGGAGATAAAAATACTGATTTGGAGGTAAGAATGCTGAATGTTGATTTAACGCTTATGACATTTTGCTTTTTCAAAGGTGGACCATAGAACTAATTTTGAAACTACGATCACCTGCAACGGGCCGATCCGGAGTCCTTCGGATCTGCACTAGACCATGGACCTCTTCGCATCTTGTCGAATAAGTTGTCGATCACGCACTTGCCTTTGCCAAAAGTTAACAAATTTTGTTTTCTATTCAACTGAAACACATCAATGGCAGAAACTGAATGACGTTTCGACTAAATGATTCAAGGTTTAACCACTGAGAAAATGTTAAGCTCGTATTAACAAAAAGTTCAGTGCACGCCGACGAGCCTCGCGGTTTCTATATGGATTAACTGTCAAAAGCTGTCGCAACACGCCGTTAAGGCCCAGCTAAAATGAGGAGTGCAACGGCGCGTTTGCCGGCAGCTTTTGACGGATTAATCCATATGTTTATGTACCAAAAACTGCCGCACCGCTGCCGTTGCGCTCTCCCATTGTAGTCCAGCCTTTACGCTCCCCATTGTAGCTGGGCCGTGCAGGATGCAGATGGAATGAATGGCATAAATCAGCAAAGATTTTTGATGAAGGCCTAGTTGCCAGACGTAAGCAATGGCTTCTTTCTTAAGTTCTCGTCGGCGCAAAGACTGCCCATGCAAGGCTCTATTTTATCGGCAAATTCTATCCGATAGGTGAACTCTTATCTTTGAAATGACCATGGTAGATTGAAGAGACGAGTTTTCAATTATGAGAAATTCGCGGAAAAGCTATTGTTTACGGTTGGCAGTTAGGCCCTAATGAACAATATTGGTCAAATTAATCAAAAACTGCAACGTGCTGTGCTGAGCTAACACGCAGTGAACATGGTTACTCAAACTTCCCACCCACCCCTACCTCATACACCGAGGTACCAACAAACCTACTATAAATACTAGACCTACTGTTATGTTCCCTTCAAGTCGAGCACTCGAAACTGAAGAAGTCTGTTAGTAGCAGACGAACTAGGCCTCTCTGTCAAAAGATAAGCTTCTAGTATAATTTAAAGGAATTTGCTCGCGTTTACTAGCGATAATTTGAAAAAAGTTTTTCATTGTTTTATTGTGTATTTTAAAAAAGTGATCAAATGAAGTGTTAATTTTAATTCTCCTAGTTTCCCAATCACAATCGATCTACTAATACGCCCACAAAAGTTTTTAAATAGTGTTTTAAAAAAAGTGAAATTGTTTACTCAAGTTTTCCGGAAATTAACATAGATTCTATTTCAATCATCAATTTGAAAAAGTTTTCATCGTGGTTGCAAGAAATCCTTATGGATTTTGAAATTCCCGATTTTTTCCCGCATATTTCCAGATGATTTAGGATTCCCGCATTTCCCGATTTTCTCGAGCCTGTGGCCACCCTGCTTCTGGCTTTTGAAAAGTCAAAGCAACAATTCGAGGATAGTAGAATAGGGGAATTAACGTGTTTTTAACAGTCATAGTACACCAAATTCTATATAAGTATTTTATCAGCGTCTTGCACGCATATGGCGTCTTCGTTTATTTGCATTCGTTTGCTATTTCATCTACTAGAGTAGAGCGCTACTTCATCGAAATAGCTAACTTCCGTTCCATCGAGCAGAAAACATCAATGATCTACCATGCACTGATAAAAATTGAGGTTGATTTTGACAAGCATTTTTGATCGCATTTCGTGAATATCTATGCGCTTATTTCTTTGAAACAAACGAAGCGTCCCGATGCGCAGCCACTTTTTCTACAGTTGCCTGAAGAACGAAGAAACCTAGCTCATCAAATCTTCCAGTCCGCCACCAAGCATCTTGCTATGAGGTACCAGGTAGGTCTCCATAGCTTGCCTGTCGATCGGCTAAATTTGAGAGACGTCTGCATTGAGTTATCTCAAACTATACTAATCCGTCCACTCACAAAACATTGCGATTGAGTGGATTAAAGATAATGAAGTCATTGGGTATAGTTAGGAGCAAGTCTCTCCCGCTTGCTGTTAAACCGATAAGCTTGGACATCAATGGAAGCATTAAGTTGCCATCGAAGGACTCTTATTTTTACCAGGTCCCTAAATTGCTGTTTTGAATGTATTGGCATGGATTGTTCTTCAGAAGCTTCTACTTGATTGATCATATTTGTTGCACTAGTGTTGTGGTTTGTGGAGTGCAGTTGTAAAAGTTTGTTTCGAACATAGCCTGTGAACAGTTGTGTCGATGCATTTTGTTATCGGACTTGGCGCGTTTCGTATTGTTTCGGTTATCTACTGTTCGGCTGCGCGTGTTTACTAACGATTATGAATCATAATTATGATCACATCGCTTATTAGGGTGAAGCATGATCCACCGAGGCTTATCCTACTAGGGGGGTGTTGCAATCATTAAGGATATCGCTGTAGCTCACATGGATTTCAGAATCAATGTGATGCATATATGGTTAGGATGCGTTAACCTGTTCTTTCTAACATTCAAAACTTTCATGTGTACGTATCGTCACGTATTTATAAAGGGTGTCTACAGTTAGATTGCATGACTTTAAACTTGTCCTCAAAAACAAGTCTCTCAACCGATTGTCATGAAATATTTAGGGAATAAAATACAATGTATAATCTCGGTTGAGGTATTTTTATTTCACTGTATTTCTTTACCAAATCCAAACGATAAGATTTTGTACCACGCTTGATCCGACATTTTTTTCCGTTTTCAACCATGACTTCAACATTTCCTGTTCTGTAAAGACAACTTTAGGATGCTTACGAAGTTCTTGCTTTATTATATCCCAATATTTTTTAATTGGCCGCAACTCTGGAGAGTTTTGAGGCTTAAGATCCTTCGGCATGAAATTTTACACCATTCGTTTTGTATCACTCCAGAAAATCCTTAAAGTAGTGACAAGGTGGGATCCCAAGTAGGTCTAGCCCTTGTGATTTTTGAGAAACGGAGGCAGTCGCTGCCTTCTGGTTACTGGTTGCCATATACTGGTATACTGGCCATATACATACTGGTTGCCGGAAATTTGTTTAAAGTCCGCTTTTAGGTGTGTTTCATCGTCCATGATGCAGCAGTGTGATTTCGTCAACATTTGTGTGTACAGCTTACGCGCACGAATTTTAGCTGTCCTTTTCTGTTTTTCATTGCAATTTGGAGCTTTCTGAACTCTGCATGAACGGAGCCCGGCTCGTCTCTTGGCTTTCTGCACGAAACTTTCGGCCAAATGCAGCTTTTTCGCGACATCCCGAACGGAACAATTGGGTTTGCGTTTAAAGCGAGCAACCACTCGCTTTTGACCATTCACACAGTACGGAACACTTTTTCTACCACTCACCTTCGTCCGATCGAAAGTTAAACGTTCCCTTAAACGTTTTATGACACGAGACATATTTCACAATGAAACTCACGCAGTGTAAACAATACACGCTGAGGTCATTTCACCAAAAATTTCGTTCATATCAACCCAAAGGGCGAAATGTTAAAAGTTATTGAAAGTGATGCAATTTAACTGTGAACACCCTTTAGGATACGAAGCGAGTATGAAAAAGTTAGTTGATTTGTCCTGCCATGCCTGTCAGGCTTTGGCGTTGATCGATTTGTTTTTGATGGGCCATATATCGATACACATTTTTCATTAGGGCCAAACTGATAAATGTAAACTGAACATCATGTGAACTATGTTGTATCTGTGAGTGGTTGACAGCGACGCTGACCGTATTTTAGATTCCACTGATAAAATTTAATCACACTGAACCCAAACATCATCCCAAGATCGTATGAAAAGTTATTCGATTGCGACCTTTAACGAAAAGCATTCGGAAATCGGATGATTATCTTATGGTTAGATCCGTATGACGATCATCCATGTTTCGTATGACGATCAACCAAATACAATATGATGTTTGTTTCAAAACTATGTAGAACATTGACGATTTATGAATAATAATGAAACAGTTCAATAACATTAAATTATTTCTCATTACACTCTCTCAGCCGTTGAGCATTCGGGATCACAAAACTCCAAGGAGTCTCGACATATTTTTCCGTGACTCCTTAGAAAAGCAAGCGGGTTTCGATTTTTTATTCGTGATGGTACCAGTTTTGATAGCGATTGATAGGTTCGTATCGAATGAAGTAAAATGGAATGTTTGTCACCCTCACTTCAAATGATTCTCGTTATAGGGCTTTTCCAATGCAATACGCATTCGATTTTGGGATGACGATTTTACATACAGCGTGCATTAGAATTTGAACGGGAGGTCAATTCACTTTGCGTATTATAAGTTGGTCAATATTAGAAGGATAATCATCTGGTTTCTACAAAATCCTCCTCCACCTGCATCTATCATTCGAAAATGCGTTTTCAATGTTTCGATATCAACCGACGGAGGATTCATTCGATAAAAGGAGGATTTTTGGGTTCAGTGCACTTCTGCTCCACCTGTATAGACCTCATTGCCGAAAGGTACCGAAAAGCGCAAGAATATATTGCAAGGTGCGACTGCAAGGTGTAATTCAGACCAAGAGTGAACCAATTTTAAATCACTGGTTGCATATTGATTGTTGTTATTAGCACGATTTGAGGAAAAATCGGCATGTTAAGTTTGCCGTTAATTTCGATGGGACAGTAATTTTTTGGATCACTTTTTCGAGACATGGAGGAAAGATTCCTGTGGTTGATTCTTTGCGTTATGGTTCAATCACGACCATAATGAATTCAGAAAGCTACTTAGAGTAGCTATACGCCATATTAAATCATTCCAGAAAACATAGTTAATAATAATAATAATGCGGCAATTCATGTCAGCAAGAGATTTTTGCAATGGTTTGAAATCCTGTACCGGCTCGTAGTCTGAATTAGAATCCCATCGAAAACCTGTGGGGCTTCCTGGCATGGCCTGTGTACAAAGGTGAAAAACAGTTCGCGAACTAGGAGTTGCCGTTAAAGAAGCCTGGATTCCGTCCAAAACACTATACAAGCTCGTTGACTCCCATGCCAAACAGAATACTTTAATCTATTTAAAAAAACAGTAGACAAACCAATGATGAACCATTGTTTATTATTTATTTATGTGTAAATTGAATAATTTTCATAATAAAATTGCGATTTTTCCATCATTCAACGTCTATTTGACACAATAATTAATCCGGATCCGATGCATAATGTATGTATTCCCAGCTTCTATCAACCGTACGACCAATACTGATTGAACAACCAGTTGATAAACTAAACTAATGAGTAGCCGAAGCAACTTAGGAAAATATTAAAATGATATAATTAATAATAATACCAAAACAAAATGTACAGCCAGCAAACAGAACAAGAATTGAGTTTTTCGAAATGCTACAATTTCATCCATCGGGTTGAAAAAAAAAAAAGAAACATCTAATGGGTTGGGGATGCCGTATGTGTATTTGCATGTGTGTTTGAAAACAAACAG
This sequence comes from Aedes japonicus, assembly GCA_034211315.2. Taxonomy (NCBI): domain Eukaryota; kingdom Metazoa; phylum Arthropoda; class Insecta; order Diptera; family Culicidae; genus Aedes; species Aedes japonicus. The sequence goes on along the minus strand of JASCZW010002754.1, from coordinate 114,136 downwards.
ATAAAAGAACGAATTTTCCGATGAAACCCTTTGATGTATGAAAGCGCATTATTTTGCATCACTAGAAATCGTAATGAGTTTCATTCAGTTTGATTTTTTGCTAGAATTCAACCACCAAAGAAGATCAATCGGAGATTTCATACACGCACACAAAAACATACGGAAAAGCCAACATGTACATATCTACAATGACAACAAGCCCGTATGAATGATGCGTGTAGGAGCGGGACAACGGGTGCTCAGCGAGGTCCCAGTGAATAGAGAGCTGTAGTTCTTCCGAATTGCATACAATGTTTTCAATTTTGAAAAAAAAATCCATTCTCCTATTCAAGGCTCCCTCGTAGGGTAAAAAGAGAAAACAAAATAATAGGAAAAGGCAGGTTATGTAAACAGAATGAAACAATTAACACAGAGTAGGCCAATTTAAGAAGCGAAAAAGGGTGACGTTTGATTTCCTGAAAGTCATATACATTGAAGGGTGAAGAGTAAATTTGTTGGATTGGTATACACAAAACTATAACCGGGAAGCAAACTTAAACAAAAATAAACAAAAAAGATGAATGATATGAATAAAAACTAAACGGAAAGTTTTGTTAATGCCAACTTTGCATGACAGAACAATGTGAACACTTTCAATTTGTACGTTCAAACCAAATCATGATGAGAAAAAAAACGGAAACAAAAAAAAATAAAACCGAAAAATCAAAACAAAAAATAAACGACTTAGGTTAAAGGACAAGACAGTAGGAATCGAGTAGCAGACAAGCGCGACATTAATTTGCCTACCTTGCCATGCTACAAAGTCTCCAGCTTCACCTGAACAGAGAACAAAGAACAGAAAAGAGAATATATTGATTGGTTTTCGTTAATCAAGTGGAAAACTCTTGCTCAGTTCTTGGATTAACATTTGCTAACACTGGAATGATTTCTTTAAAAAAATAAGGTGTTTATTTTATTTTTATTTCATCGTTAAAAGGTGATTTTGTGTCGCGCGAGCAGGGAGCTGTGTATCAATTTTAAAATTACGGGAGCTGAAGTGAGAGAACTAAAAACCAAAAATACAAACGAAAATTCAAATCGGGAGCATGACAAGTTCGTACTCCACCGAAATCGGTGGATCGGTTTGGGAATCTGACGAGAAAAATGGCACTTTTCTCCGGAAGTTTGTGTTTGTTTAGTACGGAAACGATACTAGAGAGATGTAACTAGTGAAGCAATCAGCTGAGCGTGGTAGTAAGACTAACTAAAAGAACCTTCGTTAATAAGTGGAACTTAATTTGTTATGAAAACTACTCAGAGATGGTGTATCGATGGAAAAATTGCCTAAAAGTGAGATTTATATGCAAATTAGGTGTGATTAATAAAGAAAAGTCAAACGAAAGGGAACACCAACCGAATGGAACTTAAAATAAATTTTAACTTAAAGACAGGAGAACTGAAATGGTCGAAACATAACCTCTGATTGGAAAGAAAGCACTCTGGGTTTGAAATTGCAAAAAAAACAGGAGTAGTGGACGATTAATCTAAACTACGCCGCGAAGTTATTTCATCTCACAAAATGAGGCAGTGGTGGGGCAGCGGGCGGGGTCAGTGTTCTAGCAAATTACGTAAGTGGATCTCAATGTGGAAAAATCAAGGTTAATAAATGCTAAAACCAGAAAAACGATCTAGTTGTACTCGCTACAAAAGGCATATTATGTGATTTCGTATCATTCAATCGTCGAACTAATTGTGAGTATGAGGAGATAGGGGGAAGGTCAGGAGTCACCAGACCTCTCACAAACACTCACCTTGCCGCGTGGGATCCATACTATTTGGCATCATTGGTTGTCCGGGGGGCTAAAAGAAGAGTGGAATATTGGATTAATCGGGTTGGACGAGTTGACAGTCCCTGCACTTACACCATTGAAATCGTTTCCAATTCCTTGCGGCATTCGAACTCCGGGCCGGGGACCGGTTGGATATCGGGGACCTCCCATGAATGGCTGCAAGTAGAGAATGGGTGGGCGGGAAGTTGGTTAAAATCTATTATTAACGGAAAATGGGCAATGGAAATAGTGTTGGTGTTAGTGTACGAGTTAGAAGGTGATAGATGTGGTGATCCATTTTTGACGAAACGATTTTAGGGGCAGGTGGTGGCCGAGAGTGATTTAATTAGACAAATGGAATTACAATTAAAAGCTAGGACACATGACAATGTAAGCTGATACATAAGCATTCGGGCAGTAGTATATTAGACTAGATTGCCGCTATGAGGACTACGGATGCTGATGGTTTTAGGCAATTTAATCAAACAACGGATGGCAGATGCTCGGACCGGTGAACTTGCAAAATCTTCTTTTCTTCAGCGAAATTATAAATGTGAAGGTAAACGAAAGAACCCATTTAAGCAAGTTTTTTTTTTCATGCGAGTGACTAGGTATATTTGATAACTACCAGTGGTTTAATTGAAAAAAAAACTACTAGAGTGGCTCAATGATCATTTTTTTCAGAAATATTGCTTGGATTCATTTGGAGTCCCAAACAAATTGCTCTCCGCATTGCGTTTGTTTCAGCTTTTTCTATTAACACTTCCGGTGTACCAATGGATCATTCCACAGACTTCATTCAGAACTAACCTAGGCGTTTCTTGTTTTATTAATTTCATTTTCAGATGAACCAACATCTGCATTGAATGAAATAAGACAGTATTTGGAAGAAGCTGCTAGCAATGCTATGTAAAATAAATCCATGAAACATATTTAACTTAAATATTATATTTAAAACTTGATTGCGTGAAAATCGGGACATCCCTAAACATGTTTATCTCCTGAAATATAGCATCAACCAGTCAATTGTTTAGTAGAATGGTGGACGTATGTCTGTTCTTTCTGTTATACACTCCCGTTTCATTTACTCAATTTTTGAGTAAAATTGTATACTATCTCTGTCACTCAATTTTCGTAAAAAGTGGATTTACTCATAAAATTGAGTAGATCCACTTTTTATGAAAATTGGGTAACATTTTCGTGAGAGAAAAAGAATACCATCTCTTATACAATCGTACAAAAAAAATGAGTAAAATAAAACGGGAGTGTAAAAAAAAGAAACAAAGTTCACCCATTTGTTAAGCGATCTTACTGCCACCTATTTGGTTGGTTCACAGGTGAGTCGTCAATTAATATAGATGAATCCACGTTGAAAAAATAAGTAGAAAACGAGTGGTGATAAATCTGACAGCTCCCATGTTAATGTATATGAGAACATTTTAAAATGCTTCTAATAAATTCATATGAAATTTTAATTAGAACCGGTTTGTTCTATGATGGAAGAAAAATCCAAAACTGCAAAAAAGGGGTATTTTTTTGGAGTGAAAATGTCGTTATTGAGTAGTTTTGGATTTTTCTTCTATCATACAACAATGGTCCATCGAAAACCGCTTTAAATTAGAATTTCATTAGAATGTTCGTCCTATACTTTAACATGGGAACTGTCAGATTTATCATCACTCGGTGTCTTCTTCTTTTTTCAACCTGGGTTCGTCCTTAAGTATGCTTACATTTGCATTTAAAAATTAAGACAAAAAATCACGATTTTTCATGGGCTTACCTTCACCCGCACTGACAAAACTACCCATGCAGCATCAATCATAGTAACCCATGACTCAGCAGACAAAATTTGACAGCTCTATCAGTCGAACTCTAACCGTGATTGCAAAACCAGTGAAGCAACTCCGTTCAGAAGTGTGCGCATTCAAAGAACGGCACCCCGCCGCGTCGAAAACGGAAATCGTGCGGCACTTTGTGGACGCCGGATACGCCCGTTCCGGCATCTACAACATCTTGGCACTATTAGAAAACAATCAGAGCATCGAAAGAAAGCCCGATTCCGGACGGCGGACGACCCTGAGCGATAAGAAGCTCCAAAAGATGCTGAAGTGGAACACCGAGGGAAAAGGCTGCGTGCGCTTGGCCGGGAGGTCAGTTCAACCGGCCAAACAGTGAAAAAGTACCTGACGAACATGTACATACATGTCAGGAAGCGAAAGTCGCGTCCACTAGTTTCGAAGCTGCAGGCAATGACGCAGCGGCAGCGCCTAAATAATATGATCAAGTCGATTTTCTCGACGAATCGCGACGTGGCGGTGGTGATGGACAACGAGACCTATCTCACCCTGGATGGCAACGACTGATAGAGAACTTCGTATTGTACTTCCCCCACAAAGGACGTCAGCTCCGAGGTGAACTTCATTTCACACACCAAGTTCCCCAATAAGGTGCTGCTGTGGCTGACAATCAGCGAGAAGGGGATGTCAAAGCCGCTCTTCTTTTGCTCCGGACTGGCCGTGAATGGGGAAATTTATAGTACGATATGCCTGCTGGAAGTTGCGTCTTTCCTCAAGAAATACAATAATGGCGAAGACGCGGTGTTATGGCCGAATCTGGTGTCGGCCCAGTACTCGAAGCTATCGTTGGAGAGGGAGCGGCTGAATATCGATGTGGTACCCAAGCCGGCGAACCCGCCTAACGTGCTCCAGCTGCCTTCCAACAAGTATTTGGCCAACATGGACATCGTCATTAGGAAGCAGAAGTCTTGGCCGGTTTTGTTGGAAGTGCAAGCGGACACCCAAAAGCAACGGCTGAAGGTGCCGAAGGTTGAGACTGTCTTCCCTGCGAAGCGCTATGTGGGTGTGATCATGGAAGACGAGACGTACCTGTCGCTCGACGGCAATGACTGACAGGGGACCAGCTATTCCACGTGCCCCATTTAGGATATGACCAGTAAAGTGAAGTACATCTCCCACACGAAGTTCCCGAAAAACGTCCTCGTGTGACTTATAATCAGTGATCTGGCCGGATCTGGCCACGACAAATTACGCGAAGCGGTCGCTGAAGGAGGTGGAGCACTTGAACATCCCAATCGTCCTCAAGAACGCCAACACCCCAACGTGTCACAGCTGACCCCAATTGAAAATTTCTAGTTGTTGAAGTTGAAGAGAAGGATCTCTTCGAAAAATTTCGTATCGAAATCCAATGATAAATAAGGCGACTAAAGTGTTGAAGAATATACATCTACATCATCCGACAACAATGGTTAAAGTTCCAGCCAACTGCCGTGAGGAGCGGAGTCATTTTTGTAAAATCACGAATTAATGCAGAAATTATTGAACAAATTTGTTTTGTTTTGATAACTTTTTTTTTCTTTTTCAACAAAACAAAACAAACAACGCTGAAATTGCTAACCAATGTATGCTCCAGTGGAGCAACAATTCTTGAAAATTTCACGCCTAAAGGCCTAATAGTATCTGAGGTTTGTGCTCAGAAAACATCGAAGTGATCCCGGGTGTCCTTAGGGTATGTAGATTCGTATAAGGTTAAACGATTCGTGTTCTGATCGGCCGGAACCAATGATTCGCAGAAAACTTCAATCTGCTCCCGTATCTTTTGGCTTCCTTGGTTCTCTTCCAGAAGGACAATATCTACTGGTCGAAATTAATTGGTACAGCCGTTTTATGGAAGTCATCGAAATGAAGGGTACAACCTCGAGGAACGTTATCAAGGAGCTATCGATTATATATTTCGTAGAGTCGGAATTCCTTCGAATTTGCCTTGTCATTCGAAGGCAAGTGAGTTGAGTGAAGAAGATGTGGTTCTACTGAAAAGAATGCGTAAGAAGAATTACCTAGATACCGACTTTGCGAGTGAAGAGTTCATCATTCATCGTAGATCAGGAACAGATACAATTGTCCAGTCTCTTCACAGGTGAACAATACAGCAAGTATTGCCTACCTAAAGAAGGTACAAAGATTCGAAACCGAGGATAACGGCAGCGGTGGTCGCGTGATGACGACTCCATTATTGTGACGTTTTGCTTATGGGCGAGGTTGAGCTTTGGCTTTCCTTGAAGTCTTTCCATTTTATGCTCGGAAATTCAATCAAAATCCGAGCAATTTGTGGGGTAATCACCGGAATTTTTTTGATATATTTGGTAGCAGGACAGACGCCCTGCGCCCTGTAGTAGATGGTTTAGTGCCATATTTTGGACCTTTTTTTGACGATTCGTGTGATCGAGACATTAGAGTGACCTTACTTCTTAATAAAGTTTATAACACGCCGTTTTTTATAAGATATATCATAAATCAAATAAGGACAAAAAATTATGTTTCTTTGTCATTGTGGCATACTCAACACAATAATGATAAATTGCTCGGCAGTAGAATCACGATTATGACGTTTCATAACATCGGATTGTTATTTAGGAAAAAGACATAGCGATATACGTATATCGTTTTGTATGCAACAAAATTCAATCATGTCACATGTTGCATCTACCGAAAAGAGACTAGTTTGGTTTTTTCCCTCTTTCGTGCGAGTGTACGGAACAACCACCAAATGGAAGGTCTATAGTCCCATTGAATGTTTTGAAATTCGGTCAATTGGTTCCAGAGATATGTCAGGAACAAGTTGCAGTGGGTAGTCATTCTGAGTGCCCAAGAGAACACTGGCCACATCCGGAAATGTTGCGGGTACCTCCAGAGAAGTGGCCAGTTTTTGATCTGGACCGAAACATACCATGCGACTTCTGAAATGGCATCAGAATTCAAAAAAAGAGTGATGCAGGTGACAGCAAGTGCCCATAACCGATATTTCTTTCCTGAATACAGGATCAGGCAATAATAAAACGAAATATAATACTTAAGAAAGGTCAGGAAGCACCATAGGTGGATGAAATCGTTTTTTTAGTTCTCATGCTATGTAAAGTGTGTATATTTCTAGTGACATCCCTGGATACTCGGGCTATGTCTAGACCTCAATATATATATTTTTTACAATTGCTGAAAGTTGAATCTAATTCAGATGACGGATACCAAAACTACTTAATGTTAATACCAAACTATAGGACCATAACAACTTTCATTTCCTGATTTTTTCCATATTTTCCGAAACATTGTCCAACCACATCTGGGGAGCTGATGCCAAAACCTTCTAATAGGGTTCTATCGAACCATTATAATTTTTATTTGGCGTTTGTTACATCCAATTCCGTCTAGCTTGTTGCCAAGATAGTCGACATAGTTCCTAAGATCTAAGTTTTCCGGAATCTGTCCTACAATACCTCCAGAACTGGTTCACCTATTCCAGAAATATTAAACAGGCTCTATAGAACTATAGTACCTTTCATTTGACAGTTGTTTCGTCTTATTCTGTCAAGTGATTATCAAGACATTCGACTTAGTTCCTTCAATCTATATTTTTCGGAACTATTTCGGCTGAATCGTCGAAAACGGGTAACCAACTCCAGAAACATTTCAAAAAGTTCTATGGGACTATGGGACCTTTGATGTTGTGGTCGTTGCAGCCAGGCTGAGAAATAGGGGTTATTTTCCGAAATCCGTAAAATCCGAGTATTTTTGGAAATTGCTTCAGCCATATCTCCGGATGCAAAAAAATGCCATAGCGTTCAATAAGAGCATGATACTAATTATTCGGCGATTAATTTGGTTGAGTGATTGCTGAGAAATATGAATAAGTTCCCAAAATCTGTGCATTTTCGGAGTTTTTTCTCTCAATATCTCCGAACTGACATGTCCGATTTCAAAACCATTCAACAGCGTTCAATGTGACCGTGATACCTTTCATTATGGTGGTTGTAGTGCTCATTTAGGTTGAGTTGTTGCTAAGAAACAAGACTTACTTTACTTCGTCAACATATATACACAAACACCGACAACACACACAGGCATTTCATGATCTCATCGAGGTGAGTCAAATGGTACATGACACTATAGTTCTAACTATACTTGTCAATGTAGTTTTTTTTAGCTATATAAAGGTATGATATCTATTTAAGCCTGATCATTGAATTTCCTGGAAAGTCAACAAACACTCTGTTTATTTGATGTTCTAGGTCATCCGAACTGTACCGGAGTACATAACTAAGGATCTTTTTCGACTATACAAAATTACGATAGGTACTCAACCATGTTCATTGAAGCTTTTGACGGGTCAAAAGATATAATGCAAAAATCTGGGAGGTTCTAGGTTGTCCAAACTGTTGTAGAGTTTACAATTTAGGGTCTACAGTTTTGATTTTATTACTTTTCAGCTGCACAAAGTTACGATATGTATTCATGTATGTAATATGGCTGAAAACATATCATAACTTTGTATAGCCAAAGAAGCTACAGTTACAATTGTAGACCCTAAGTTCAGTACTCCAGAACAGGTTGGATGACTTAGAAAATCCCAGATAATTTCATAATATCTGTTGATATTCCAGACAACTAGATAAACAGACATCATGTTTTTTTTTTTATTGTTGTTGTGGCATGAAGCACGTAATTAATTGTAATATTTAAAAATTGGAAATATTCTTCTAAACATCATGCAACCCGAGGAGTAGACAGCAATATCGGCTAAGGACTGTATCGTTAATTATGAGTATACCTTAAAATTGCTGTATTTATACATGTTTTATTTATTTTGCAACTCAACTTCATTTACATTGTTTATTGATCATCAAAAAAGCCCATTACATCAGTATTCATTTAATTTTTCATAGATTTGACCAGTTTTCGCACCTTCTTCTTGATGTTCCTCATGAGGTTTTGCACAATCGTTCCGTCAATGATATTGGTTACGTTTACCCAGTCTTTTTTTAATTCGATGATGTCATCTGCTCCTCTAGCCTTCTTTCGCAGGTTTCCTTTCATCAATGCCCAACATTTCTCAATGGGCCTTATTTGCGGACAATTTGGAGGATTCATCGCCTTTTCCACAAGTTGGACATTGTTCTCTTCATACCAGTCCAAGGTGGCACGCGCATAGTGGCAGGATGCCAAATCAGGCCCAACCGTGTTGAATCGGTTAAGTGGCAGAATTCGTTTCTGCAGGCATTCCTTCCGGTACCTTTCGGCGTTCATATTTGCGGTAGTGAAAAAAGGTGTAGCTTACATACTGCACTGGCAAATTGCTTGCCAAACCAACACCTTTTTTTCTAATTTTTCGCAAGAAATCGATTTCTCCGAGTTTGGAATATCCGTTCCTCAATTCACAGTGTAAAACTGTGCCCTTGGAAGTGCCCTATAGTTCAATTTGTCATACGTTTCGTCATGTATGATAATGCACATGTCATTTTTGCTCAAAACGTCGTCGTACAGCTTCCGGGCCCGAGTTTTCACGGAATCCGCCTGAATTTGGCTACGTTTCGGACATTTCTGTTTCCGGTACGTCTTCAGGGCATTTCGCTCCTTTGTGCGTTGGACCATTCCAATCGTTATTCCACACATTATTGCGCAATCTCTGATGAATACCTCCTTTTTTCCTTCAAAAACTTTGCAAATTTATTTGTCCAAATTTGGGTTTGACGCACCTGTTTTTCTACCACGGCCGGGTAAGCCCTTTAATGTGTTATGCATAACAAACCGGTTGATTGCATTTGGACCGCACAGACACTAACACCTTCTTCTTTAGCTAATTTTCTTACCGTCAATCCCTTTTCAGTGCAGTACTTGGACACAGTCGATTTTCGCTTTTCTTCCGTAAGACTTCGAATTGTTCCGCTTGAAGTAAAACTTTATTTTAATGAAGGTTTTCGTTTGTTTACAAGCAACACATTGAAACTAAACAGCTGCCGAAATCAGCCATAGTTTTTTTCATACAGAACCTCAAAGGTGTACTCATAATTAACGATGCAGTCCTTAGAACCAGTGATGTCCATATGCTCAGTGTGGTAGAGAGAGATTTCAACTTTACCACACACTCTTCCTACCTCAACGAGAGCTCTTCTCTCTTGATTATATTCACACCCGTGTTTGCATGCGCGTAGCCCATGTGAGTGGAGAAAAATGGTTTTATTTACACTACACTCGATTGCCCTAGAGTGAGAGAAGAGCTCTCAAATTCACAGAAGCGGAGCAGATAAAGTCCCTGACGCGTGCGCCCCAGTGTGCTCACTGGCGTGGGCTCTTCTGATAATATACAGCAGTGATTGCAAATTCGCTTTGACGCAAGGGAAGAAAAGAGAATTTTTCTTCCCGCTTCCTCTTTTCGGGCATTTTCTACAACTCCGACAACTTCTCCCTTTCAATCGCACCAGCGAATCACAGAAAGAGCACTGGTGCGTTATCGCACAAGTGTACGCGGCAGTGATCGCAGGAGAGAGCACGTGGGCGAAGACAGATGAGAGCACGTGAGAGCGGTCGTTTCAAAGAGAGAGTGATTCACTCACTCCAAGCAATCCCATCACAGGCGCACACTTTCACTCTGTCTATTTTCAACCGAATAAAAGAGCACTTTGCTTTATCTGCGGTGAGTTATGGTTGTATCCTCTGTGAAGGGATAAATCTCGCGCGCCAGCGTAACATTAGCGCGAAATTCCATCTCTGCATAGAACTAAAGATGTGAAGGGGAAGTATTGATAGATCCGTAAGGGCACGGCAGGTTGTGAAATTGAATTGAAGTGCCCTCTGCTCGTTTTCGAACTTGCTCATTTCAAGCCTGTCGTTGCCCTATACGGACTATCATACCTTTCTTGTGCTATTCGTTCTAGCACTCTACTTCGCATGGAATGAGAATATCTTCTTCTGCAAACTTCATCAAGATCGTTGCTTCCGCGCATGGGAGAATACAAAAAATAACAATCAAAGAATTGAAGTAGTTGAAATTGAGCGTAGGGCATGCTTGACTTATTGAGGTAGCTATGCAAGAGATTGTCTGTTTGATCAGATACCGCCTTTCAAAGCTCTATGGACCAATTTTAGCCCTAAGGACCAATTTAAGAAGTTCGTTCCCAAGATCTGGGACGAGATGCGTGACGCCGATGGACCAGATGCGTGCCGCGTACGATTCTTGAGAAATGTACCAAGCTCGTCATACAACACAAAGGGGGAAGGGAGGGGGTACTCCCAACTAATATGCCGTAAAGGTTCTCAATAAACATTGCTACAATAAAAATTCACCAAAAAAAAAAAAATTGTATTTTCATTGCTTAACACCTTTTTGAAGTGTATTCGAACTTTTTGAACACCGTGTACCTTACAGATTGTAAATTGTTTCGACGAAACGTGTTGTAATCTACTGGAAAGCCGCGATATTTAAACGAAAATAAACGCTTCATTTTGCAATTTTTAGGGTTAAAACTCAGTTTGAATATTTACATCCGTTGTTATCGGTTTGATGTGCGTGTGTGTAAACTGTTTCCTTCTCATGGAAGTGGTTCAATAACACTACCACAACGACCAAAGAGATCCTAATATTGAAAACATGCTTTCAATAATGTTTCGCTCGACTAAACGAATGTTCGACGTGTAGTCCTCACATGTTATGTGAGAAGTTGTAAAAGTATGTATTTGTTTCTAGTACCAAATTTCATGGAAACTCCTGATGAAAATGATCGAAGCAGCCACTGTTTCGTTCATCGGCAAACAACGAAACTCGATGAAACACGATCAAAGTGGTGTTAAAAAGAAACACAGCCTACTTGTTATAGGTTGGAAATTGAAACTCAACAGTTCCGTTGTCACATCGATGTTGTCGATTGGTGCTGATACCGCGACGCCCTGATTGTGGCTAGAACCCTCCCATCAACGGTCGAATTAATCCACCACTAAACGGTCTCCCGCATACAACTAATCATCATTCATCGTTGTTCGTTAACGCAATCGATATTAAGTGATAAATATAACCCCATGTGCGTGGCCACCCACACATTGTGCAGCACAGTAGACATATAGTTTCTATCTCCACGCTCAAATGTACCCGTTTTGTACATAAACATAACCAGTCAGTCAGTCAGTCAATTGCCAACCAGCAATCCAATCATCATCGAATCAATCGCTTCTTTGCTGTTTGCTGGCTGGCTGCTGCTCGGTTTGTTGGTATGATCTAACATTCTTGTGGCCCCTGTATGGACTGTGATGCTATTTATTTCGGAATTGACGCCAAGGGAGCTGGTTAAATATTTACGCACTATTTGCAATGTACAGTTTACAATGGAAAGGGAAGGTCAATAAATGCATTACAAAATTCTAAAACTATGAATATTAAGCAGAGAATTGCAAAATTGAGTTCAGTGGCGCAAAAGAAAAAAATACATTTTGTTGATATACAGATAGGACACAGAACAACATTCATGAACAACATTGATACAATTAGGTTTTAGAAAAAAACAAGTGTTAGCATACATGGTTAGTGACATGAAAATGACCAGAGGATAGAAAATGATGGTAATTTGATTAAGCTTTATCATCGATTCAGACAAATCTGTTGCTGCTGTGTCTTCGTTGAGTTTCACTTTGTTTGTTCAAACTATGTACTATTATTAAGATAACCTAAATTGTTGGGGTTAAAACTAAAGAGACACGTTAGGAGCAAAACTCGATAAAAAAAAAAATAAAGACGAAAAGAGTAAGAGAAGAGGATCGACAGAACAAAATACTAACCTGTCCGCTCATCATCTGTCCATGCGAGTTTGGTGGTTGTGGGTGTGGGGACTGCCCACTACTAGGATGTGAAGGTTGTGATGGCCTAATTGAGGAGTTCTGCAAAAATAATCCAGGTATGAAAATAACAGAAAACGGGTGGCGGTGTTGTGGTTTCCGAACAAAAATCATAAACAAAACTAAACGGGAAAATTAGAAAGAAAAAAAAAGAGCAGGAAAACTTAATAGAAATCTAAGGAACTGGGACAGCCAATACTTTTCAGTGTAGGTGTGTGAACACCACCCATCTTCGTTCGGGTATTCTTTTCTCAGACAGCCGTCAACAGATTTTACGATTCCCGAGTTCTAGATTCGATCCTGTTAAACAATCATCTTCTATCAAACTAATTTTTGCTTGATTTCAGCGCTTGCTTTGGTAGGACGTGGTGCAAATCGAAAAACAACACAGACAAAAAAAAATGGAAAGGACAAATTTGCTTTCTGACACTATCTAGAAGTGGGAAAATCGAGTAAACATTTAAACAGTAATCGAAATAGTTCACATTTAAAGAAAACATTCAAACACTAAAACAACAACTAAACGGTGATTTGATATTTGCTGGCACGTATAAAAGACACAGAAACAAGACAAGAGCAAGACACGAGTAAATGAATGTATTCGTACGAACTAAATGAGTTTGGGCGTTCTCACGATAATGATGAACTAGTTTGACTCCCTTTTCTTTATTTTTTTTTTTTTCAAAGGCTGTATGGTGTATGAATGTGAGATGGGTGAAAGTTTTCGTTTGATTTTCGTTTTAGATTACAGAAATTAGTCAAAACCGATATATAGAGACAAACAGTTTAATGAGGATTTTCTTACAATACCGGATGTTGATACCAAAATATACACATAAACGAATTGAACCGGAAATAATGTGGGAGTTGAAAGGATATGGTGCGCAGAAATGGTGGAATGGGGAGTCAAATAAAGTGAGCTTGTTTTGATTTTTGTACAGAAAAAAATAATGAACATGAAGGAAAACACGAGTATGACCACAGAGAAAGAACATTGAACACTGTGTGAGGAGCCAATCGACTGCGAGTCAACACACTTACCGGGAAGAAGCCGGCCGGTGCCATCGGGCCGCCGGGCATGCCCTCGTTTGGTGGTAACTGTCCCAGCGGACTCGGCGCTGGACCGGCATTGTGTGCTATTCCATTCACTCCGTAGCCCGAACTCACGAAACCCTGTAATGGAGAAAATCATTTTGTTAGATTTGCTTAAACTGTTTGAAAAAAGAGAAAAACACTGACAATTGTCAATTGGGATTAGAATAACCGTTTTATGTAACTTTATGCTCTAATAATTTGTGTAAGAAACATTGAACATCTTCTTTTTAATAACTTAATTTTCGTTTTAACTATTTTGCGAATTGTTTCATTCAATATAAAAAATTTCAAATGCTGAAGATCAATCAAACAAATTCTAAAGGCTTTAACAAACGATGATTTGAAAGAGCCATACATTAAGTTATGTTTTTTTTTTTTCTTGAGAGCATTCGCAATTCATTTCTATAGTGATTTATGGGTTCCATATATGTGGGCTTTGGACTTTGGAGCACTGTAATTACTGTAGTCACACAAATTCCTTTTGGGTATTTTCGGAACTTTTCCGTGGGTGAGATTCGAACTCGTGACTTTGGCGTGAGAGGTATAGATGTTAACCACTACGCCGGGGTCGCCCCCACATTTATGATCTTTTTAATATCGTTTAGGTGCAAATCCTCCCTTCCTACTGCATCTCATAACTAATGGACCTTCCCCCACCCCCTCCCTACCTCTTTCTTTCTTTTTGCACCGCTCTCTTTCTCTTTTTCTCCCTCGCTTTTTCTTACTGTCCCATTCTCTTTCTTTTCCTCCCACTCTCTTTCTTTTTCTTACTCTCTCTCCCTTTCATTTTATCTGCCTCGTTCTTTATCTCCCAGTCTCATTCTTTTCTCCCACTCTTCCTTTATCGTTTTAAATCTCTCTCTATTTACATTAATTGTTATGTTATGTATTCTCCGTGCGTGGAGTAACGATTATGATGTAGAAGGAGATGTTCGCTCATCACCATGAGGCACCAACAGTGAACATTAATGTTTTTGGCTAGAATGAAAGATATGAAGAGAAAGTGTTGAAAGTTCCATCAGTGTGCGGCAGGTTGTAAATAGAACAGATGTTTTTATTTAGGAAATTGAGCGGAAGGGCATGTATCCAGTGGTACTCGAACCATGGACGTCAATTTTTGCCGCCACTTCAACAGGCCTTTACTGTTCACTCTTGGTGCCTCATGGTGATAAGCGAACATCTCCTTCTACATCACTTTCTCTATTGTTTTCTTTCCTTCTCTTTTTTCTCCCTCTATCCTTTTGTTTCTTCTGTTCTCTCTTTCTTTTTTTCTCTCTATCTTTTTTTTCTCCCTCTTTCAGTCCCTCTCACTGTATCTTCCTTTTTCTCAGTCTCTTATTTTTCTCTCTCCTTTTCATTCTCGCGCTTGCTTTTATCTCTCTATTCCTTTTTACGCTCTCTTCCTTTTTTCGCTCTTTTCTTTGTTTTCTCTCTCTCTTCCTTGTTTCTTTCTCTCTTCCATTGTTCTCCTTCTTCCTTTGTTTTCTCCCTCCTTTTTTTTCTTTTTCTCTCTCTTCCTTTATCTCTCTCTTTATTTCATTTTTCTTTATCTTCCTTTTTTCTCTCCTTTCTTTTTTTTCTTTCTGTTCCATTTGTCTCTCTATTATCCTTTCTCCATATGTTTTCCTTTATACTCTCTTTCTTCATTTTCTCTGTCTGTCTAATACTTTTTCTCCCTCACTCTCTTCCTCTTTTTCTCTCACTATTTTCCTTTTTCTCTCTCTCTCCCTCTTTTTTCTCTCTCTTTTCCTACTTTTTTCTCTCTCTCTCTCTCGTTTCCTACCTTTTGCTCTCTTCCTGCCTTTTATTTCTCTCTTCCTACCTTTTTATTTCTCTCTTACTACCTTTCTCTCTCTCTCTTCCTACCTTTTTCTCTCTCTTTCTCTCTCTTCCTACCTTTTTCTCTTTCTCTTTCTTTTACTACCTTTTTCTCTCTCTCTCTCTCTCTCTTCCTACATATCTCTCTCTCTTCCTAACTTTTTCTCTCTCTCTCTCTTCCTACCTTTTTCTCTCTCTCTTACTTCCTTTTTCTCCCTATCCCTCTTCCTACCTTTTTTTCTCTTTCACTCTCTATTCCTTAATTTTTCTCTCTCTTTCTTTCTTTCTTTTTCTCTCGTCCTTCCTTCCTCTTTCTCTCTCTCACTTCCTTTCTTTTTATCTCTCTTCCTTCCTTTTTCTCTCTCTTTTTATCGTCCGCCCTTTTCTCCATCACTCCTTTCCTTTTTTCGCTCTCATCCTCTTCCTTTTTTCTCTCTTAATCTTTCCATTTTGTCTCTCTCTTCCCCTTTCTCTGTCTCTCTTCCTGGGTTTAATCACCGTGAACATGTACTATTTTGTTTTTGGTTGGTTTTTATCGGTGAAGTGGAACAATGAAACATCTATTTGCGTGTAACGCGTTTCGGCTTACTTCTCTTCAGCCATCATCAGACGTCTACTTGTTACGTCAATCAACTTATGCGCACGTCACCCAACAGTCAAAAAAAAACCAAACCAATATGTCAAATCATCAAATTTTTAAAAGCATCCGACGAGCATTTCATTATCCGTGACTACAAGTGTCATACTGAGTGTACAGTGACGGACAATACAATAAGACCAAAACCCGATTTTCATAGAAAATGGTAATGTTTGGAGGCTCGTATTTTACTTTCCCGTGAAGTAATTGAACTGAAATTTTGGCAATAGCCTAGAAATAACCTGAATTTTCATCTTTAATAAATTCATAATTTTTCATTCACCACTTCAGAAACTACAGACACCACCTACGCAAAACAATAAGACCTCATTTTGATATCCATAGTTTAGGCCATGTTGATGAGTGTGAATTACAATCTATTGTATACTGACATTAAAATGACCCGTGCATCAATAATCAAAATACAGATCCTCAAATTCGAGCATCCTTTATGAAAATCATAAAGTGGTCTTATTGTTTTGTCGTATGCAGTGTCTGTAACTTTTAAAGTGGTGAATGAAAAATGATGCATCGTTCTGGACCACAGCCGAAATTTCAGCTCAATTGGTTCACGAGAAAATGAAAGGTGTCAAAAGCAAAACACGAGCTTGTACAATCATTGCGTTGCGGATTCATCTATAAGCACGAAACATAAGTGGTGAATTACAGCCACATGGTGGTGTGTTTGCAGTCAAGTTTGGCTGTCGTGCAGAACGGTCTGGTGTTTTTGCCAATGCTGCTTGACAATCATCAGTTTTTCCAAGGCGCAATGCGGGTGAACAAAATCCATGTATGAAAAAGGTTACGAATGTTTCAAAGTGTCGCAAGAATTATTGGCTCACCCTTTAGTAACCGAAGTGTCGTTGAGTATTATTTTGTTTTCAAAATCGAAATGAGGCAGAACAAAAATTCGTTGTTCTCGGCAAATTATGCTCTTTCAGCTGAGGTTAATTTGAACAACGAATTGTGAGACGGTAGGCTTTGACTTCTTGAAAAGTAAGATGCTAGAAGAGTTTTAATTCATAATCTAGAGAAAGTCATAAAAAAATCTGCCAGCGCTCGTTAGAACCTGAACATAGGACATACAAGCTTATAAGCTTTTTCAAAATGGCACAAATCTACGCAATGACGAAGATGCGCCATAGTGAAGTAAAATAACAAACTGCTATCATAGAAGTAACAAAGTCTATTAACTTAGATATTATTTTAATTTTAGTTATTATCACATAACAAATTTAGTTATCACCATTGGCTAATTTTGTTATCATATGTTATCTTATTATGCGTTATTATGTTATTATTTTTAAAATGCGCTTTTCTGACAAACGTTACAAGTTAAACGCAAAATTTTGCATAAAACTTGTATGTTCTGAACAAGAAATTCTGCTAAATGTCAAAAGTATTATTTGAGTTATGAGCATAAAAATGTTATATCAGATTGATAACGTATTCTGAAACAAAGTCTCGAGTTCGAATCTCATCCCCGGCCATGTTATGAAAATCCCTAAAAGGTATTTGAGTAACTAGGACGGGAGATGAACCAGAATAGGGCTGAAAATCTCGATACGAATATACTGAAAAATTTCTTTTTTTTATGCACTGTCGCATGCGGATTTTAAGAATGACAAATAGTACACATTAAATTTTTTTAAGCTTCTTTAGGTGTCGGGGTCAATATGACCCGGAATGGATTTCAAAAATGCTATAACTTTTTAAGCTAAGCAACTAGTCGTTTGAATTTTCGTGTCTTTTCCTAAATCATAGAAAGAGACGTTTCTGCATTGAAACTATTTTTTTTACATTTCTGAAGGCTAGAGGGTTTGAGCTGTTTAGTGGAATACCTGTAACTAGAAATTAGATGAAAAATTAGTATTTTCCATTTAATTCCAACTACCTTTGCTTATCTTGACAGATACGCGTATTTCGTCTACAATTTGCACACTTCTTCAGTGTCTCGTACTAATAACTCGACTTGTACTAAGTTGAGTTATTAGTACGAGACACTGAAGAAGTCTGCACATTGTCGAGGAAATACGCGTATCTGTCAAGATAAGCAAAGGTAGTTGGAATTAAATGGAAAATACTAATTTTTCTTCTAATTTCCAATTTCTGAAGGGTTTAAAAAAAATATGAATAAGGGCCTGATCTTAAACCACGTAGACTCGGTTTTGAAAATCTCAGACCCACCCTCTCCCCACCCACACACCCACACCCTCTTCGTGAACTTTTCTCCATATATTTTTTTAAAATTTTGTATGGAGCGCAAACTTTGGTCAACCCCCTCCCCCCTCCCCCCCAGAAAAGTCTACGTGGTTTATGAACAGCCCCTAAGGTGTTTCGGGTCATATTGACCCGGATTTAAAACTCACATTGTGGAAACTATTTATGAAAAAAATGTACAGTCTTTGCAGTCTAAATGCTTCTTAGAGTCCCAATTTTCAGTGTCTGGTGAGTAATAGTCTACTTCTAGCCCTGAAATGGACAAATGACCATTTTAGTCATTCCGCGACAATCCGGGTGCCCCGGGAAAACCCTTTTGGAAGGGAACAAATACGAATTTTCACGAAACATGCATTTCGACATCTCAAACTTCATGATTTTTGTTAAGCTGCCTACTTGTAGGCTACAAATGGCCCAATCAAATGGGACAATCCGAATGCCCAGGGCACCGTTTAGGATGACACAAATACAGATTTTCGCCGAAACGTGCCTTTTCGACGGCTCAAACTTCATGATTTTTCAAGAGTAGTATACGTTCAGCCTTGAAATGGGACAATGACTATATTGGCAACTCTTGGACAATCCAGGTGGTCCGGGGGAGCCTTTTATGCTTTTCGATGGCTCAAAATTTATATATACAAACTACTTCTAGTCATTAAAAGGAGGAATGATCATATTGACCATTCCGGGGCAACCTGGATACTCCGAATGAACCCTTTAGGAGGAGAAAAATAGAGTTTTTCACCCGAAACATGTCGATGTTATTAAATTTCGACCATCCATGAAGATATTGACTACACAGATATGGTCATTCATTCAAGCTAAGAGTCATCGACAAAGGACACCATGTCAACTTCACATTTACTATCTTTTCAATGTCCAACATGTGCTGTTTCAACTACTCGCTAAATTAGTAGCAAAATTAAACAAATTTAGTTAAATATATCCATGGAGCTGGCAAAGTGAATAAGCATTCACTTCTACAATGGTCTGGATAACAACCGCCCCCTCGCCTGGCCACGCTACGCTACTGCTCATAAATGAGTAAAAATTATAAACTAAGAAAGCTATGTCAGTTGGATCAGTTTTTCTTTGATTTTGAACACTCACAGATTCTATTACCTGCTGTTTACCGAATTTGCCAGATTTCGGTAATTTTGGCAACCATGTCGGTAATCAAGTTAGTAAGCTTCCAGAATCAGCAAAACGGATCCAATGGACATAGATTTTTTTTGTTTACTATTTTTACTCATTGCTATTACGTTAGGACGTTTTAGATTATGTCAATGTGATTTGAGAACAACAATAGAAAATCAATCAAATTTACTAGTAATCAACCCTAGGTGCCACAAAGTTTTCATCTTTGCCTATTAGTATTTATCATACTGCTGTTTTTTAATTATCTGATTGAACTCATATAGGGTGCGGGACCAACTATCATCACCAGTCGCTATTAATCGCTAACCGTACAAGAACCAAATGACCTCAAATTCTGTTCATGAATAGCTTCACATAGACACTAGTCATGTAAATCAAATCAAATCAGTTGGTTTCAATACGGCTGAGCAATAGCGATTAGCGACAGGAATTGGTCCACTGCCCAATTGGCCCCACACCCTATGCTGACGACATGAACATGGACTTGTTTCCAAGGCTTCAAGTTTTCACAGCACATTTACATTTTTGCAATCACTCCACAAATATAGCCACTACAAAGGTTCAAAAAAAGTTGGTACCTTCAGCCTCACTTTACACTACATTTTTTCACTACAATATTTTTGCCAAATTTCTACTGTTTGGATCAGGCTCACCAGTTCATCATGTACAATTAACGTTTTAATTGTGGTTCATTTTCCGAAGTCGGCAAAAGATGATCACTCTGTTTATTCTTAGAGTAATTGGATCAATTTAAAAAATCGATCATCAAAACATCAAAAAGATCGATCTCGTAGAGCTCAATCCAAGATCACCCAATCCTAGTTCGTATGTAAATAAAGGCAACTGTCATTCGTTTCCTTCTAAAGAGTTCCTCCGGGGCCTCTGGATTGTCCCGGAATGGCCAATACGGCTGTTTGTTCATTTCAAGGCAAGAAGTAGACTATTCATGAAAAAATCATGAAGTTTGAGCCGTTGGAAGGCATGTTTCGGCGAAAATCCGCATTTGTCCGCAAAAAGAGCTCTACTCACCAGACACTGAAAATTGAGACTCTAATAATCATTTTGAAAGCAAATACTTTAAATTTGGTTGAATACATTTTTCACAATGTGAATTTGAAATTCGGGTCAATATGACCCGAAAAAACCTTTTTCGTCACAATATGTTAACACCCAAGCAAGGATTAGTAAGTCAGGTGTGGATTCATGGGAAACATTGAAGAAAATGTATTCCATAATAAGTTAGAAGGGGAATGTAAAAGAAAACTACCGAAGTAAAATGGAAGCAAAGTTTTCGAGGGAAATAGTGAATAACTTCATAATAAACAGAGTTATAGAAACGCAGAAAAAAACTTGCAAAAACAAGCTCTTATGTCATGTCGGAGGAAGCTGTTGTGATGGAAAGGAAACATCAGTGGTGGAAAATTAAACCTTGTCATTTTATTTTTGTGGACTGCTGTTTCCAAAAATTCCAAAAAAATACTGGATATGAATAATTATATTTTGTACAACAAAACATTGTATTCTAGGAAATCGATATACGAGCAATATGAATTAAATTGTATTCGTTATGTTTTGTACAGCTTTACTATCCACAGGAATTATTAAACAAGTCCAAGGAAGCGTTACCACACAACAGTCTGACAAGTAAGTTTATTGAAATAATCGCACCTTGTCATATCCAGCCCAAACGAGCTTAAAACCTTGTCAAAATATTTACCAAATGTCCAAACATACGTCGTTCATTGTCCTACAGTACACACAAACCAACCGCACCAGATTCGACCACAATTCCGCTCATCATATTCTGGCAAGTGCGAAACAAAAACGTGGCCTACAGTATCAACATACACTCGCTCTCTCTCTCCCTCTCTCTCTTTCCCTCTTCCTATATTCGGCCCCATTTCCCGGTCCGGCCGTATGTGCGTACGAGCGTATGTACATAAATGCGAAACTGTGGGAAACTCGCTCATCAACTGTAACACCTATCCATCCGTCCATCCGCTGCTGATCGCCAACTTGTGCTGGAATTTGGAAGATACCGTACCATCAATCACCCCGACCTATGCGAGGCCTATCTGGAGCACAAGCCCGCTCGCTCGCTCAGGTGAAAATCGAACACCTAGTCGGCCGTAGTAGGATAGTTGGGCTTCGATGTAGGTTGTTATGTGTGCCCATGTTGGATGAGGCAGAACGCGCAGATGGTGGTCGAAAATGAGCAACATTCGGTTCGGCCGCTAGTGTGTTCCGAATGGAGGTGAAAAAGTTTCGAAATGAGAAACTTTTCCCACTTTTATCGATCCACCCTACTGGTACACCGCAATTCAGACACCATGAATGATCACGTCCACCAAGCGCCAGCCCAACCGGCATTCAGTTGGCTTCTTTTTTTGGCTCATCTCCTACCCTTCCTGGTACATAAACATGGAACTCGCGCTAGTGCTCACAAAAACACCGTAAATCGGCTTACTTTCTTTTGCCATACGCGTAGGTAGTAAGCACGGTCCACAATTGTTGCTTGCTTTTAGATCTGTTACGATTTGACGAGTGCGAAATAGACATGTATTCAAATCAAAAAATGACGATACTCACGTAATCATGAAATGCTTTGGCCTCGGATGAATGCTCGCAGGTGTCCCGTCGTTCCGGTGCCGCACAGTAGAGATCCCAAAATACGCACCACCACGAGTGCAGGAAGCCCGGAGGTTCGCCTAGTGTGATATTCTTCTCCCACCGAATCTAATGAGGAACGGGAGGGAAACGAAAGAAATGATACAGCGAATCAGACGCGTCTCGAAGAATGACGAACTAACTGAAGAACTTACCTCCGATAAGAATGTTTGTGCTGCTTTCGATGCCCCTACGTGTAATAAATATTCATATACATAAAGTGCAATTCTGGAAAAGAGAGAAAAAAGAAAATGGAATCAGAATTAGAATTAGAAAAATGTCAGCAAAAAAGTTCTAGACGGATTTCAACAAAACCGATTGTTTATTACAGTATAATAGAGTTATATGTACAGTAGAACAGTTGATTGAGATATTAGTCCTTCTTTCTGTAAAATTCTCGAAACCACCATGAGACTCCGTACAGTATCCTCAGATACGCTTGCGATGATGGTTCTCCATCTTCTATTGAAATAGTCGATCCCATTTGTTCTCTTCTTTGTTTCAAAGAGTTTCTGGACAGTTATGCGGATTGGCTGCTTTTGGCACGTATTTGACCTTTTGTACCTTATACTATTTCAGAATGTATTTTGCATAGGGACAAGAGGCCAAACCAGATCTAAAGGGTCGTGGCTTCTTATAAACAATAGCAACCGCTTTTGCAGACATCCTATCTCGTAGACGTCTTTGCTGATAGTGTCAATAGAGACGAAACTTTTAGATTATCGACCACAACTAAACCGTGTCCAATATATTCTCATACACTTATTCCTTGCATTGGTGTCGTGCAACTACTCAACATGCTTCACGTATGTGTTGGTGTAGTTTTGCACTATGTTTATACAAACGCTTTTAGATTATGTCCGATTGTTTTCATTCGGTGTTTATCTTTTACCAGCGATGAAGGAGTTTCGTGCTGTGGTGATAAAAAAAGGTTTTGAAAGGTGAGCGCCCGGGCGCTTTTTCTAAAATTTGAAAAACCTCGAGTACAGCGGGATTTTGTGTACCGAACCATCCGAGGTACCATGACACCTGCTCGTTGGATGGACCGAAGAGATCCGGTCGTACTCGTACGGTGCGGACTGCACGAGTTGTTAAAGTGGTCAGGGAACGGATTAGACGAAATTCACAGCGCTCTGTACGTATAATGGCCGCGGATCTGAATTTTTCGAGATTGTCTATGCACAATATACTGCAAAATAACCTCGGATTCCAAGTTTCCAAGAAACGTAAGGTTCACGGAGTGTTGGAACTTTCCAGGCAGAAACGACTCGAAAGAGCAAGTCTGCTTTTGTCGCGGCACGTTGGGGAAGATTTTTTTTTCCGACGAAAAGTTATTCGTCTAGCAACAATCCCACAATGTCCAGAACGACAGATTTTGGGCTCTCTCTTCGAGAACTGTTCCAGAGAGTGATAGGAATATTCCACGGTTCCAAAGTGCTGCGTCAGTGATGGGTTGGGGAGGAATTTGCAAGCGAGGCAAATTACCACTGGTTTTCATCAAAAAGGCAGATAATTTACCATCTCCATGCAAAGCGCCAGGAGCGGACAGTAATTTTATTGCTAGAACAAATAGACATGAAGAGAAAGTGTATTGATAGGTCCGTAAGGGAACGGCAGGCTTTTTGAAATTGAATAGATGTATGTTTGAAAACGAGCGGAGGGCATTTGAACGGTAGTATACGATCAGGCACATAACCCTTTGTCATACTACCCTATGCAGGATAGGCAAGGGGGGAAATCTCGTTCAGGGCTGGTGTCGAGAAAATTTGACCGACTTTTTGGACAAGAATGAATGGCCTCCAAGATCACCAGATCTGAATCCTTTGGAGTATTTCGTATGGTCAAACATGCTGGCGAAGGTAAATGACCACAGGGCGTCTAATATGAACCAATTCCAAACCGTAATCAAACGAATTTGGGACGAAATGCCGATAGAAGTCGTGCGTGCCGTTTGAGATAAATAGAGTTTTATTTTGTGTGAGAATATATTAGACACGGTGTACATATATCGAAATACTGCTTGCGGATTTTTTTAGATGTTTTTTGTAGTTGCTACTAGATGTTCCGAAACTGGTACAGTTGAATTCCGTCAACTGTCAGGCCGTTCAGTGTTCGTATAAACACCAAAGTTTTTGAATACCGAGGAAAACTCTGGACGAGTTAGTCCTCTGGGTAAGTTAATTCCGTGGATAAGCTAGTCTTCTAAGTGAATTAGTCCTCTGCAAGTTAAAGCTCTAGGCGAGCTAGTCCATTGGACGAATATATCGTCCGGTCGAGTTAGTCCTCTGGATGACTTAGTCATCTGAACGGGTTAGTCCTATAAAATAGTTAGTCCTCTGGGCGAGATAGTTATCTGGAAGAGTCCTGTGGGATAGGTAGTCCTATGAGCGAAATAGTCCACCGGGAGAGTCAGTCCTCTGGGATAATTAGTCTACTATACGAGTTAGTACTCTGGACGAGTTAGTACCTTGGACAAGTTAGTTCTTTGAGCAAGTTAGTCCATTGCCAGTTGGCCCTCTGGGTCGATAGTCTTCTGGACGAGCTAGTTATCTAGAAGAGTTATTCTACTGGACGAGTTAGCCCACTGAACGAGTTAGTCCTCCGAACACTTTAGTTCTCTGGACGGGTTATTCCTCTTGACGAGTGATCTGGACAAATTAGAGCCCTGGACGAGTTAATACGCTGGACGAGTAAGTCCTCTGAACGGGTTAGGTTACTGCGAGTTAGTCCACTGCGAGTTAGCCCGTTGAATAAATTAGTCCTCTGGACGAGTAAGTACTCTGAGAGAGTTTTTCCTCTGGACAAATCAGTTCTCTGGACGAGTTAGTCCTCTGGGATAGTTAGTCCCCAGGGCGAGTTAGTTAACTGTAGTACTCTGAACGATCTTGTCTTCTGGACGAGTTAGTCCTCTGGACGAGTTAGTCTTTTGGACAAGTTAGTCCTCTTAGATAGTAAGTCCTCTGGACGAGTTAGTACTCTGGATGAGTTAATACTCTGGACGGGATAGGCTTCTGGACGAGTTAGTACCTTGGACAGGTTAGTTTTCTGAGCAAGTTAGTCCACTGCCAGTTAGCCCTCTGGGTCAATTAGTCTTTTGGACGAGTTAGTCCTCTAGGGAAGTTATTCTTCTGGAAGAGTTAGTCCTCTGGACGAGTTAGCCCACTGAACGAGTTAGCACTCTAAACACTTTAATCCTCTGGATGAGTTAGTCCTCTTGACGAGTCATCTGGACAAACTAGACCTCTGGACGAGTTAATACGCTGGACGAGTAAGTCCTCTGAACGGGTTAGCTTACTGCGAGTTAGCCCGTTGAATAAATTAGTCCTCTGGACAAGTAAGTACTCTGAGAGAGTTAGTCCTCTGGACAAGTCAGCTCTGTGGACGAGTTAGTCCTCTGGGAGAGTTAGTGCTCTGTCGAATTAGTCCTCTGGGCTAGTCCTGGACTCAGTCCTGGACTGGGAGAGTTAGTCCTCTGGGATAGTAGGTTCTCTGGACGAGTTAGTACTCTGGATGAGTTAATACTCTGGACGGGTTAGGCCTCTGGACGAGTTAGTACCTTGGACACGTTAGTTCTCTGAGTAAGTTAATTCACTGCCAGTTAGCCCTCTAGATGGGTTAGTCTTCTGGACGAGTTAGTCCTCTAGGAGAGTTATTCTTCTGGGACAGTTAGTCCTCTGGACGAGTAAGCCCACTGAACGAATTAGTCATCTGAACACTTTAGTCCTCTGGAAGAATTAGTCCCCTTGACGAGTCATCTGGTCTAACTAGATCTCTGGACGAGTTAATACACTGAACGAGTAAGTCCTCTGAGCGGGTTAGCTTATCGCGAGTTAGTCCACTGCGAGTTAGCCCTCTGAGTAAATTAGTCCTCTGGACGAGTTAAGCCACTGGATGAGTTAATCCTCTGGGAGAATTAGTCTTCTGGGCGAGTTAGTCTTTTGGACAAGGTAGTCCACTGGACAAGTTAGTCCTCTGGACGAGTTCTTCTGCTAGACGAATTAGTCCGCTAGACGAGTTAGGTCTCTGAATAAGTTAGTAATCTAGACTAGTGAATACTCTGGACAAGTTGGTACTCTGGACGAGTTATTTTTCTGGACAAGTCAGTCCTCAAGACGAGTTAGTCCTCTGGACGAGTTAGTCCGCTAGACAAGTTAGCCCTCTGGGCGAGTTAGTCTGAACGAGTTAGTCCTCTCGGAGAGCTAGTTCACTTAACGCGTTAGTGCTCTAGACGAGTTAGTACACTGAACGAGCTTGTCTTCTGGACGAGTCAGTCCTCTGGACGAGTTAGTCTGCTAGACGAGTTAGTCCGCTAGACGAGTTAGTCCGCTGGACGAGTTAGGTCTCTGAATGAGTTAGTAATCTAGACTAGTGAATACTCTGGACAAGTTGGTACTCTGGACGAGTTAGTTTTCTGGACAAGTAAGTCCTCTGGACGAGTTAGTCTTTTGTAAAACTTAGTCCGCTAGACGAGTTAGCCCTCTAGACGAGTTAGTTCTCTCGGAGAGTTAGTATGGGTGAGATAGTCTTCTGACCGAGTTAGTCCTCTACACGGGTTAGGCCTCTAAAGGAATTAGTACTCTGGACGAGTTAGTCCTCTGGACGAGTCAGTTCTCCGGATGAGTTAGACCTCCGGACTAGTCATCTGGACAAGTTAGTCCTTTGCACGAGTTACTCTTCTAGACGAGTTATTAGTCTGGACGAGTTAGTACTCTGAAAGTGTAAGTCCTCTGCACGAGCTAGTTCTTTGAGTGAGTTAGCCTACTGCGGGTTAGCCCAACGCGTGTTAGCTCTTTGGGTGAGTTAGAGCTCTAGATAAGTTGAACGAGCTCTAGACAAGTTTGTCCTCTAGATGAGTAAGACCTCGGAATGAGTTAGTGGACGTGTTAATCTTCTGAACTCGGCATTTTCGTTCGAAAGTTAGCTTCAAAGATGTAAATTTCATTATCAAAACTCAGTGGCATTAAACTAAAAAACCTGAACATCAAGGTAAGAGCAAAAAAGATCGTGCAGAAGCATGTTAAGAACCAAACTGCTCAATTTGTTCATGAAAAAGTACCCCATAAGACGTATTGATCCTCAAGCAATTCGCGTGGTAAAAAATGTATCACAGCTCAACCATAAAGAAGCTTTGATTGACGAGAAAACGAATAAAAAATCTATTCATCAAGAAATGTATTAAGTGGCAGGTACGGGAAAGATTTCAGAACCTTCATCCAAGTTTTATTTTGACAAGATTGAATGTATCCCAAGATCTAAATCCTCAAATTTGTCGCCGGCAAGACTAATCGAACGATCTTGGTTCATATGCAGGAAAGTCTACTCCGAGAGAGCGATTCCAACAAAAAATCTGTCTGGGCTCAAGCGGATCTGGAAGAAAATTTCAACAGATGTAGCTCAAATTCACAGACAACGCCTAATCGCTTACCAAAATTTCTAAATTGGGAGTTGAGTACTCAATGAAACATATCAGCTTGTGCATTTGTAAACCTTACATCTTAACTGAACAACAACATTTATTACATTTTCGATTACTTTCAGGACATGCGACCGACCTCCAGTCCTCGCAAGTTTCCAAATCTCTCGCCTCCACGAGTTACACGAGTTACACGAGATTACAAAAGACTACCAGCTGAAACTAGTGACGCTGGTTGACGTAGCCTGAGCAATGTTGTCAATTTGACAATAGCGAAGTGAGGGGGTGCGACTGAAGATCGTGGACCTTAAAATCACATTGTATGTTTTCCATTTTTGTTTAATGAATCAATTCAGCACGCTTTGGGATCATCTTGCTATTCCAACACCATTGATCATAAAAGCAGCATCATGCACGAGTATGGATTTCTAGAAACACTGATGCATACACTGTGATTCAAAGAAGTGGGATAGACACGAGTGCCGAATCTTCAGGAAGTCGGTCCAACTTTTTGGCTCAATGACGACGTTGATATCGTAGCACGTTGAAAACAAAATACATGCAGGAAAGAGTCTCACACGAAGACAATGTTAGCCCCTACCACGAGTTCAGATCGACTTTGATGAAATCGATGTGGTAGATGAGTTCGTGTATCTGGGCTCACTGATGACCGCCGATAGCAACACCAGTGCTGGCAATATATTGTATTGATGATATGGTATTGTTGATATGTGACGATGATGATCTATATTATATTGCGCGTGTGATGTTATCTGCTGCACTATTGATAATTATTTCCCCCCAATGGTGTTATTGATATTAAACAAGCATGGCTATTTGTGGCATATGAAAAAAAAAAGAAATAAAACGCAATGTAGCTAATCGTTCCATCTTAGAACTCCGACGCGCACTAAGATCCAACAAAGTTCGTCGAATTCAAAGTTGACCATCTTCAAAAAAAACTTAGACCGGTAGTCGAACCGGTTTTTGAACGGAAGGTTTTGCAAACAATTTACTGTAGAGTGCCGATGAAAGACGAAACGAGAAGGAAACGAATGAACCACAAATTGCATCAGTTGTTGGGATAACCTCTCATTGTGCACCGCTAAAATATTGACGATTACGGTGGGCTGGGCATGTCGTAAGAATTTCGGACGACCGCCGAAGTAAGATGACTCTCGAAAAAGAACCGACGTACCGTTTATAGACTGCAGTCATGGGTCGACTAGAATGGAGATAACTTTTGTATACAGCAGAGACCACACCGGCCTTGGTCTTGTTGGTTAGTAAAAAATATGCGCACTTATTAGCAATATTGCAATATTGCAATATTGCTAAGCAATACATATTTTTGGTCAGTCGTAAATTATTACATATTTCCTTTATTTCAAAAATCACCAAACCGGGCTCTTCCCCTATTGAAATGGGTTTTTTTGAATTAAAACTAATTATGATATATAGAAAAAAGGTGAAGGAGCCACTCTTGGTTTAAAACCTCTCTAAAAATAAAAAATAAAAGACAAACATACATATAAAACTTTTGAAAACATGTTTTAAAATGATCTGTTGCTTTTTAGGTCAAAAATTATATACACTACAACTCCAGAACGGAACAACTCGATCTCATTCAATCATAGCCTCATTCAAAGCAATCATATGGCAGTTTAAAAAAATAATCACAATTTTTGGTGTAAATACTCAAAATTTCAAAAACTGTATTGTGACCATTGCATGAAAAAGTAACACATGCAAACAAAATTGAGATAATTTAGAAATTTTATGCATTTGAATTGATCAACTCTATTTAGTATTCTTTTACGCAGTTTCATAGTAAAAGTGGAACGCATCCCCCGTGTAAAAAAGAACTCGGTGTGTAGCTTTTAATTGAAATTTGATCAACGATTATTGGAATGATCTATTTTGCTTTTTCTAGGGTTATAAATATATAAATTAATACATAATTTTTGTTTTCAGTAACAAACCAGTACATAAATATATTTTATTGCGAATAAATTAATATTTTTATTTTTTCTTATTTATTTTCCGTCGGCCTATTTCCTCACATGGTGACAATCACCGACGCCAGGAAGACGACTCCACCACCTGGACCCTACCTAACGACTCATGACTATGAACCGGGACCAACGGCTTTACTTCCCTTCCGAAGGAAGACGTGACCAAGATTTTTTTCGCCTCAGAAAAACCACCGACGTCGACTGGGATTGAAGCCAGACCCACTGGGGTGACAGGTAGCAGTCGCGCTTACCACTACACCACCGACGCCGGCAATACATTAATATACTCGGTACATATATGGAAGGGACCACTAGGGTGCCCGATTGAAACGAATTTGACGAGGAAAGTGGAAATGACAATTTCTCGTTGCCAACTGCTTATTAATAAAAGGCAACCCTCTTCTCCCCACTCATTGGGGCATCCTCTGGTTTTGACAGATTGTTGAATCTTGTTATTGGAATGAATCTCCTTTATCTCTGTATAAACTTTGATTACCCACTTCTGAGAAAATTATCTTTTGTTGCCAAACCTGCCTCAAAATGATTACCTCATTGAGATTACCCAAAAGAAATAAAAAAAGTTCAGTGGATCTTCTTCGCCTTCACATGGGTTAAGAGGGATGTTAGTTTTTTTCCAAAAGTAACTTACTGTCATACAACAGACCTGATTTAGCGTATATTTGGCTTAAATTTACATGAAATATCCCATTAATTATAACCAAATTTAGCGTTTCATATATGTCTATTGGATATCGCATAGATTTACATTATACTTTCAAGCTGTGGGCATTAAGGCAAAACATGACTAACAAACGAAACTAAATCTTAGAAATAGATTGGTTAAATTAGACAAAAAATCTAAGGGACAAAAGGTTAAAGCAAGTAGAATTAAGTTTGCTGTTGATGCGTCAGAGACAACAACAATTTTGGCCCCCATTCAAATAGACGATGATGAAATCGAGGAGGTAGACGAATTCGTGTATTTACACAAATAAAAATAAAGCAATAATGCCAACAATAATGTCCATAGAGGGAACGCTGAAAATGATATAAAATTATATGAGAAACAAATATTACATGACTCACTTTGATTTCAAAGTAACATTACAGATCGTAGCTGAATTATATACCGTCGTGCAATGTTATGCATACCCAGGTAACCAATAAGCATTAAATAGAGCCCGTAATATGCATCTTAACGACACGCGATATAATGCATTTGAGCATTATATTCACCTTAAATGCTATTCAAAAGCAGGTTTTGGCCCGCTATACAGCCAATTTAATGCTGGACCCCACCAAAAGAAGTCGACAATAAGGTTTGCTTCATTAAGAATTGGAACAAACTTTTGCTCATATTGTGGCGCTCCTGGTGGACGGATTTGGAAGTTCTTGGCGCCCACGTGTCGGGAATTTTGTCAGCTTCACGTATGTATTTTTGACATTCCGCAAATCGACTGTACTTTGTAAACAATCAACATGGAAGCCGAAAGAAGGGAAAAAATTGTGCACATTTATTTGGAAAACCCATTGTGGTCTGCATCTAGGCTAGCTAAACAGCTGAAATTGCCCAGAAATACCGTATGGCGCGTTATAAAACGGTATAAGGAAACATTGACGACGATTCGGAAGCCTCAAGCCAATCGTCGGAGTGGAACTGTCGACCGGAAACTGCGTGGTAAGATTTTGAAGACGATTAAGAGGAATCCCAATCTGTCGGACCGTGATTTGGCCAGAAAATTCGGTGCTGCCCATAGTACTGTGAGGAGAACTCGACTCCGGGAAGGAATCAAGTCGTATCGAGCTAGCAAACAGCCAAATCGGACCATAAAACAGAATAGTGTGGCCAAAATCCGTGCTCGGAAGCTATACGACCAGGTGCTGACCAAGTTCGACGGGTGTCTTCTGATGGACGATGAAACCTATGTCAAGGCTGACTTCGGGCAAATCCCAGGTCAAAAATTTTACTTGGCAACGGCTCGGGGGATGTTCCAGCCAAATTTAAATTTGTTTTTGCCGACAAATTTGCACGAAAATTCGTGATTTGGCAGGGCATTTGCAGCTGTGGCAAAAAAACGAAAGTTTTCGTTACAAATAAGACAATGACGTCGGAACTATACCAAAAGAGTGTCTCCAAAAACGAATTTTGCCGTTCATTCGATCCCACGACCATCCCGTAATGTTTTGGCCAGATATGGCAAACTGTCATTACAGCAAAGTCGTTCAAGAATGGTATGCAGAGAAAGGGGTCCAGGTTGTTCCGAAAAACCTTAACCCACCCAACTGCCCCCAGTTCCACCCTATTGAGAAACACTGAGCAATCATGAAGAGGAGACTCAAGGCAAAGGGAAAGGTTGTCAAAGACATCAATCAGATGAAGAGATGAAGGTGGAATAAGATAGCTAAAACGATGGACGAAGAAGGTGTGTGCCGCCTAATGAGCCGTGTTACAGGAAAAATTCGAGAATCCCTTCGAAACCGTGACGAATAATTTTATCCGTATTTTTCCTTAAAAGTATGAAGAAAACGCTACATTTGTATAAAAAAGATCTTAAATTCAATAATAAATAACTGAAATACAGGCAATTGTTTTTGTTCCAATTCTATCTGAAGAAAGCTTTATGTCATTCATTGGTAGCATGAATTGGTAACGTTTGCAAATGACCAGGGTTGCGGCTTATCATTTTTGACTCAGGCATATTCATTTGCCAATATCTCCTCTCAGAGGGTCGATTTGATAAATCATGATGTATGATGAACTTGTAGTGCATGAGATAGACCTGACAACTTTGTCTAACAGTACATTGCTCTAACTCCTATATCTTCGACATGAGCGTATATTCACAGTGATCTTCACGATGATAATTCGCAGTGATCTTCACCGCGAATTTCATCGCGAAGATCACTACGAATATACGCTCTTATTCCTCAGATATAAGAGATAGAGCCATGTATTGTTAGACCAAGTTGTAGGTCTACTCAAGCACCATAAGTGAATCATACATTATATTTTGAAATTGAGCTTCTGAGAAGAGCTATCGGCAAATGAATATGGATAAGTCAAAAATGATAAGCCGCAACCTTGCAAATGACAGCTAGATGACAGCAGTTTAATTGTTGTTCTGCTGCTGGGGAGTTTAGCTTTTAGAATGCTGATTAACGCTTGATTGAGCAACGTTAGCGAAAATAAAGTCCATTTTGAATTAGAGATTTATTCATTTTCCTGTTTTGCCTCTATATTTTTTTTTCTCTCCTGTACCGATATGATGGCACGTTCGCTTCTCGTTTAGACTCCTATTTTTCTTATGTAAGGGAAACTCAAATTCACTGCAGTTTTTACATTTCCTAGATGGGATTCGAACTCGCTGCTTCATGATCGACGTGTTTTTATACCGCGGCTTTATCCTCTAACCAATATGGAACGGATGGGAACGATTTTTATATTTGCCCAATATAAACTTCAATGTTCCCAGGTAGCCAATACGCATTGAAATAGGCACTAATTCTGCATCATACTTGCATTTAAGATTCTTCTTGCTGTACATCGGCTGTCTGAATGCACAGATGTTGTAAAATAGCATACCATAGCTACCGTAATGCTAGCTGTCTGATATCTGCACTTTTGTTGCTTGATATGTTGTTAGAAGAACGCACTGAAAATGCTTAATTAAAATTATTTACAAATGTTAACAGATGGAACTGCAGAACTTGCATGAAGATGATTCAATCACCAGAGTGAGGACTATTATAGTCCTGGTGCAATAGTAAGCGAGGATGATGAAACGCTTCGAAATCCAGATACTTAACGATTTTTAAACAGCTTTAATTAAGCATTTTCAGTGCGTTATTCTAATAATATTACAAGCAACCAAAAATGCAGATATCAGACAGCTAACATTACGGTAACGCCACGTAACAGAGAGAAGAATCTTAAATGCAAGTATGATGCAGAATTAGTGCCTACTTTTAATGCTTATTGGTTCAGAGATGTCCACAAATTACGTCACGCAGCAGGGGGGGAGGGGGGTGAAAACGTGACGATCCATACAAAAAAATTTGAAGGTCCATATAAAAACGTGACAAAGGGGGGGTTATAAAAGTCCATTTTGGCGTGACGTAATTAATGGACGTTCTCTTACCTGGGTAGTCTTGCGGAACAGTTGAATTTGTAAAGTTCATTCAAACCATCGCATAAATAGAATTATGGTTCTGGGTCAGCACCAGAAAAGTGACAACAGCATTCAAAAATGCTTTCATCTTTAGCTAATAGCGGTCTTTATTGCACCGATATTTCAGCATGGTCATAATCGGGTGAAAAGGAAAAATACTCATGATGGAGCGTCAACTTTGACGCCAGCTGTAGTCCAAACCACTTGATGGAAACAGTTGAAATTTTGGCCACATTAATTTTTGTATACGGTTTTTTGAAATTGGTATGTCCAAAATGACTTTTTTCACATATGTTATGATAACTTCAAATTTATATTTTTTATGTATGTATGTATGTATGGTAGCCACCATCCCCTCTAGCCCTTGGCTTGGATGCAGCTCCACTTAACAGCAAGATCAAATTAGGCCACCGATCTGAATTCGCACTATCGCTGTATGAAGGGCCAAAAACGGAGGGGTGGACCCGTAAGCAGAGACACTTACACGAAATCCACGGGAAATTAAGAATCTCCTTCCAACGATATGATCCAACAAATCGAATAACACAATTCGCAATACTCATTAAGCTTTCTACAGGATGGCTTGTTAAGAAGGGCGCGTCACTCTCCCTGAAACTGTTGGAGTAGAACTCGCAGCACCACACTCGAATCGGTAGGATAAGAAATGATACTGTTTGTTCCCTCCTAGACTCAGGCAGTCAATCAAACCATCGTCCAGTTTCAGCTTGAATGATACCCTGGTGCTCCCTCCCAACCCAGTATTTATTATATTTATATAAATATAGATGTAATGTAATAATAATATGTTATATATGATTATATAGTAGAGCAAAAATTATATAAGGATATTTAGTTAAATTATGTAATAGTTGGAGTTCACGAGCCTATGATAACCATGTTAAACTAAATTAATTAACCTGCTGAAATAATAATATTAAGGCAGTAATAATAATATGCAGCTTCGTACCACTTTGTACCACTGATGGGTGACTGTATCTCTGGAATGTGAAGGTCATCTTGTTATTCATTGAGGTATAAATATCAATAAAGCATTCAATTGTATATAAAACCATAATATTATATTATTACGTATTTAATCATGACATATAGATATATAACCTTCTGGAATGAAGAGCATTTGTTAATTTTGATTATTATTTGATATAATGTAATAAAATAATTATACCGGCCGGATCACCAAACTGAAGCAATTAAAATTTTATTAATTATTTTATTACTTCTTCCATAATATTATATTTATGATATGCAATTAATAATGATGAACAGCTGTGTTCCTCTGAACCGCTCAAATAGTAGTTGATGATCGTGTACTGAAATGTTAAGGTCATATTACGCCATTTAATGGAAAATATAATGAAGGAATTAAAGGTTGAGTGGTCGAGAGAGTCGTCAACATTTCTATTAATGCAAATATGCTAGAGCTTGTAAAAAACATGCATCATATAATAACACATACTAGTATCTACACATCTATATATACATCCATTGCTACTTTCGAGAAGGCCACTCCGACGGTGCTAGATACAGCTGAAAATTGATCCCCATTCTTACTGCTGCTTCTACCAGAAGATGATCCTATAACCGCAAGACCTCCTCTCCTAAACTGTATGGTACCTGAGAGAAATTTACCTTTCTGGCGTAATACATGTAATGAAATATACAGAATTAGGCTATGAATAAACAATGTCCTATAAGATAAAATATATAGTGAGGGTATATTGTAATATGAATTGAAAATTACATGTGTGCCGACTGCTGTTTTGTTGCAATTGTAGACAAACTTGCGCATCCATTATGAACCAGAAAATTTAGGCAATGTATGACCGCCATGAAAAAAAAGAATTTTAAATTTTAAATTATTTTGTAATACCTGACGACCTGGAAGACCTGAAAGATATGAGAATGGAAAATTATGATATGATGTACCGGTCGCACCCCCTCACTTCGCTATTGTCGGATTGACAACATTGCCCAGGCTACGCCAACCAGCGTCTCCATGTTTCAGCTGGCAGTCTTTTGTGATCATATGACTCGTGGAGGCGTGAGGTAGGAACTTGTGAGGACCAGAGGTCGGTCGCACCCTCCTGCCAAGTTGTCAACTCACCATTTGAAGCCCTACTTCAAATTTATATTTTTTATCAACAAAAAATTTTGGTCACATAAGGTTGAAACATAAGTTATAACGTTGTCAAAATTTCAGCCAAATATATTGATAATTGACAAATTTACAGAAGGTTGAACCACACGTTTTTTGGAAGAAAATTTTGCTCGGCTTTTTTTTGCTACTGAGTGTACAAGACATTGATTAGATAATGCTCGTTAAGAAGCAATCATTGATTTATTTTGTTCTTAAACGAATGGTTAGTAACTTACAGTCAACGAATATAATTTTCATGGCTGCGAATAACATATTAATTAATATTTTAAGGCTGGAAGTTACTTATTAATCGCTGTTCATTGTTTATTGAACCATCAGAACGCTGATGTCATGAAGAGTACATTCAGTAAAATGAATTAAATCAAATACCAACACATAAGAACCGAGATAAAAAAAATCCAAAATCTGATTGGTTTTGTGATCAACTATCAACTCTGAACAACCCTAACGTCCAACTGATGGCAATGATAAACATCATCAATGACGTTATGAGAAGTAGTAGTGGTGCAACACCTTAGGTTCAGATTTTCCACACTAACACCACTATCGTGTTGTCGTTGAAACCCGATGACGATGATGGAGGGCGATAATGACGATCATTAGAGCCGCCACACTCAACCAACCTCAACCTCGAAACATCAAACCCTGCGGTTCAACAAACACCCACCCGCTTGTTAGTGTGCGAACTTCAGAGATTTGAAGCTCCGATATCCGATCATAAAACATAGAAGTATGTTTCCCCACTACTAATGCTCAACTATCCAATTGCACCCATACTCGGACATCATGAAATCATAAGACTCTATAGGAGATTCTCTCGTTTGTTGGTGTACCATCCCTACCTGGTGTACCACAAACAACAACAATAACAAACCCCGCTGCTGCTTCGCTCTGAATGCTCCGTTCCGCACGTAAACCGAAAGATTCGGTCGGGTCGGGACTTGGGAGGAATAAAACAAACTACATACTCTACCTCGACGGCACGAGACAGGACGATGTGACTAGTTAGAAGGAATCGGCCGCATGCATACATAAATTATGAGCAAGCAGAACCATCGCGCTCGATGTTTTTTTTTTATTCCTATCACACATAAATGTTTGGGAACATATGTAATGCAGTTCTCTCTATGATGGTTGGGAATGATTTTCGGGAAGAAAAAAGGATTGCATTTGGTTTGGAAACACATCGGCAGTTTTCCGACTGGGCAAACAACAAACGTACAATCGCAAGGGTAAATAAGTTAAAATTGTGATTCGATGTGGGTAGCGATGTGGAGTAGGATAGGAGGATGCACTGGTTGGCTCTCTGTGAGTAACGTTTTCCTAGTGTGTGGGTTAGCAAGGGTGCAATCCTCTAGGATGGGAGCGAAGGCGATGAGATGAACAACAGGATACCGTATAATCCCAGGATTTACACATGGAATAGAGTGCACTTTTGTTTTAGGTTGGACTGAGTAGCCTTAGGAAAGGGGAAAAAAGAAAACCTTTCTCCACACCTGACCCATCGGGGAGCGGTGGTTAAAGAACGCTTTAATATGCTCATGGTTCGTACACATAAGTTGTTAACTGAGGATTTTTGAAGCCTTACAACTTCATTGTGTTCAAAGGGCGATTTTTCTAGAATCGTGTAGGAGAAGAAACATTGCGGACCTCTGTGTTCGCTTGGGAGGCTGATAAATGACATTTGAAAGATAGAATGGAATGTGTTGTAAATTTATTGGTTCAAAATGTTACATTTCAGGTAAATTACACACAGAGATCAACGACTCACTTACTTTCATTTTAATTTATTGCTGAGAATGTCGGACTGCAACTTAAGGGAACCCTCCCCTGAATTTTAACCAAAAAATCGTTTTTTTGTTTTAGGCAAAAAATGAAAGCCACATATTTGTTGAATATATATGTAGAAGGATTTTTTGATACGATGAATATTTATTGAATGGCAGCGTCTCGAACACACCTCATGTGCGCTGCGCTTTGCGCTAAAAACTTTGAACGCGTTTTTCTCGAAACCATGTTTTTCAATCTAACTTCAAGCCCCGCGCTTGAACTGTTAATCCGATTCCCTCCATCAATTAACTGTTTGAAAGGTTATAATTTTTTGTACGACTTGAACTAAAAATTGGCATTATTAAATAATTATTTATAATTTTTAAACACGGTTGAAATGAAAAAAAGTAGCGAAAAATTAAATTTTTCAATTCAAAAGATCACTATGCAAAGAGTTTAAATTTAAATTGTCTGAAATTTATTTCAAGCCGTACACAGAAAAAATATAATTAATTTTAACAAGCCTGTAAAATTTCCCTTCGTTTAATTCCAAGCTAAAGGAGGCGTAGACAACGAAATTGTTTGCAAATTTTAATGCGCCATACAACAATGTTTGAAATCTTTCATACAAGAGGCTAGATTCAGGCGTTATGTGGCTTAAATTTACATGAAATGTCCCTTTATTTTCTGCCAAATCTAGCATTCCCTTTATGTGCATTAGATAACGCAGAAAATTCAATGTTTCTTTTTATCTGTGTAGAAAATTCAATTATCTTTCAGAAATGATAACTAAATTTGATTTTTGTCTACTACAAGAGGCTGCAGACTTGAAGTGGCCGCCCCATGTTTTGCGCGCAGAGGCTTAAGGAAATCGCCATTTTGTAGCCGCCATTTTGAATTTTCTCAATTATCTTTTGTTTTATCTCTTTGAAATCTTGAATAATAATCAAATTTAATCGTTAAAACCGGAAGTTAGTACGCCTTTTCATTTTCCCACAAAAAAATACAAACTTTGCCTTATTTTTGCCCAAATCCAGGGGAGGTTCCCCTTAAGGGGGGATATACAGTTAAATCGAAAAAAAACTTATTTTTGAATTAAAATTTCAAGGGGAAGTTTTAACTCAATCAATTGAAACTTTTTTACAATTATAAGTGTATCCATGTAGTATACCAAAATATTTTTTTTGTTTTTTCAATAAAATGGCGGCCGTTAGAGTGCGTGGAAAAAGTCGTTGCATTTTGCTTGTGCCGGCTCTCCTGGTCGCAGTTTCGATCTGAAACCTGCTAACC
This sequence comes from Aedes japonicus, assembly GCA_034211315.2. NCBI lineage: Eukaryota > Metazoa > Arthropoda > Insecta > Diptera > Culicidae > Aedes > Aedes japonicus. The sequence continues at coordinate 75,227 of JASCZW010002754.1, read as the reverse complement.
CAAAAAAATTACATAAATTACAATAATAGTTAGTTGAAAAAAAAATTTTTTAACGTAATTTTTTTGAAAAAATCCCCATTTTTTCCGCCATTTTATCACATTTTTCCGTATTTAATATTGGAATACTATAATATTTTTTCATCCATATAATAATACTATAATAAAGAAATCCTATAAGTTTCAGCTTAATCGAATAATTAGTTTTCATCCGTTATCACAGGCATAAACTCCGAAAATGCTGTTTTGAGAAAAACACGTTGTAAGTTGTAATTATCGGTCTGCGTGCGAAGAAGGCGTCTTCGAAAAACGATGAAACGAAACACTTGAAGTTTGAATTTCGAAAAAAAAAAAGGTTTCAGGAGCGTATTCTACGGGAAATTTACCAACTTTTTATGCAAAAAAAAATCAAAAAATTGAAATTTTTGGTCATTCTAACTGTATATCTCCCTTAACATTATTTGTGATGGAACGTAACGTCTCAGCCTATATATGCCATTCTAATGCTTCTCGCAATAATAACGATATTTTTCAAGGGTTTTGTAACCTCCTTACAAACCCTAGGTGCTCATTCGTTAAGTGAGCATGTAACGACTATTCCAGAAAGTATAAGCACACCTTATTTTAACGGTCATTTTGAATATAATGAAATATTTCAACATGCCAGGGAAGAGGGTGTAAGCGTCGGAGCGGTACGATCTGCGATTCGAAAATATAGAGAACTGTGTACGTTTGAAGATGCGCCGAAGAGGGGTTGGAAATCCGGTCCTGTTAGTCCGGATATCGATAAAAAGATCAGGGATGCCTACAAGCGAAAACCAGCGACTTCCGTTCGGGATGTTGCGAAAAAACTAGAGACTTCGTCGAGTAAACTCTACGATTCGCAAACTCTACGATTCGTTATTGTGTAGAAATTCTGGGTGTATAATAATGGACGATGAAACGTATGTGAAACTAGATTACAAAACGCTTCGCGGACCACAATTCTATACTGTAAGCGAAGACAAAGACATCCCCGAAACGGAGAAGTCAATTTTTACCGAAAAATTCGGTAAGAAGGTTATGGTTTGGCAGGCAATATGCGAGTGTGGTCAAACATCTAATCCGTAAATCACAACGGAGACGATGAACACTCAGAAATACGTTAAGGAATGTCTTCAGAAGCGAGTATTGCCAATGATCAGGCAGCACGAAGGTCAAGTAGTGTTTTGACCTGATTTGGCGTCATGTCATTACGCAAAGGACACTTTAGAATGGTACAAAAGTCAAAATGTATGTTTCGTGCCGAAAGACATGAATCCGCCGAACTGCCCGGAAGCACGGCCAATCGAGACTTTTTGGGCTTTAACCAAAGCAAAGCTTCGAAAATTCATAAAACCAGCGGACGGCATCCAAAAATTTAAAAAAGATTTGTCAAAAGTGATCAAAATGGTGGGAAGTACCACTGTGCAGAAGCTAATCGGTCATGTTCGAGGAAAAGTTAGGAGTCTTGGCTATGATTAAATATTTTGATTAAACGAGAGTCAAATATCATATAAAACACAAATACAAATATGATTTGCCAAATAAAATTATTAAAACTAAAAAAAAAAACTTTTTTGTTATTTTGAAAGTGTGCTTATACTTTCTGGAACAGTCTATAGATGGGTATTTATGGTTGTAATTAAATGTTTTCGATACTTGTTTCATTTTCATATCAGTATGAATTTGCAACAAATACAGTCATACTGCTTTCCGGGAAAACAGGACTCTTAAGTCTCTCAGTGCTTTGTTTTGCCGATTCCGAATGTATGACAAAAGGTTGAATAACAAAACCTTTAAAGACAAAATGTCAGAGGGACAAGAAGTTGGAGGTACAAAATGCCTAGAAGGAGGACGAAGGATCGAAAGGACAACATGTCGAATGGACAAAAGATCGAATTGCTAAAATGATGAATGCTAGACAAAATCATCAAAAGGTCGAAAGTAACATTTGTAAACAATGACGTCTAGCGTATTTTTCCTGGGATTTACTTGCTTCCACAAACAAAATATCACAAGAAACAGGTACAGGGAGTTATTATCTTCTCGTCGGTAGTGGATATAGATGGTAGCAAACAGGAATTTCCAGGAAATTTACGTTTTAAGTCACTGTTTGACAAAATCGTCAAAAGGTTACTTTCGACTTCTTGACGATTTTGTCTAGAATGGGAACAAACCGAACACTGTTCTAGAGGACTCAACTATTTGCCGGGATGGTATGGTAGAATCAAAAGGTAGAATGACGATAGGTCGAATGGACGAAACGTTAATTGACAGAAGGTCGAAAGGAGAAATCCTAAGATTGAAAGGTCGACAGTACAAAAAGTTTAAGGAAGAGAAGGGGGATAAAGGTCGAATGCAGAAAAGAGGAACAAAGGTCGAATAGACAATATGCCAAATAGACAAAACGTCAAAGGACAACAGGTCGAATTATGAAACGTGAATGACAAAAGTTCTAAAGAACAAAATGTCGACAGAACAAAAGGTACAACGAAGTGAAGGGGAAAAAGGTCGAATGGACAAAATGTCGAATTGACAAAACGTCAAAAAGACACAAGATTGAATAGCAGATAGCTTGAATGGGGTCAATACGGAATACTTGTCTACCATATTCAATTATTTGACAGGACTGTATGACAAAACGTCGAAAGACAAAAGATTAGGTCGAATGGACAACATGTCGAAAGGACAAAAGGTCGAGCTGTTGAATGGTTGAATGGGGACAAACTGACACTGTTCCACAAGATTCAACTATTTGGCGATATTATATCTCTGGTTTTCTTTTTATTAGGGCGAATCTAACACTGAGCGATTCTCTCCGCTCTCGTTCTTTTTCATTGATTACAGCGCCGTTCTAAAATTTTCGAGGGATCCTTTAGTACAGATTGTAACACAACAGTGCTGGCTAGCATACACTACAAATAGAAAAACGTAAGGGTGATTGAAATGTGAATGAAATAGAAAGTAATCAAAGAGAGTCTCTCAATGTTAGATTCGCACTAACGAAAAAAACCCTAGATATAACAGATGGTCGAATGATTTAAGGTCGAAGGAGCAAAACCTCGAAGGTTGAAAGGTCGTTTATCGAATAGACAAGCAAATGTCGAATAGACAAAATGTCAAATGTATGAAACGTCGAAAAATAAAACATTGAATGACAAAAGTGCATAAGAACAAGAGGTCGATTGGACAAAAGACCAAACAAAGAGAATTGGGACAAATGTCATAAGGACAAAATGTCGAAAGGATAAACGATTGAATGGGGGGCAATACAAATACTGTTCTACATGATTCAACTATGTGACGGGACTGTAAACCAAAAGGTCGAATGACGAAAGATCGAATAAAGAGAAGGGGTTCAAAAGATCCAATAGCCAAAATGTCGAAATTACAAAAGATCGAATGGATGAAAGGTTGAAAGAGGACAAACCGAACGCTGTTCTACAGGATTCAACTACTTGACGGGATTGTATAGCAGATGGTCGAATGCCAAAAGGTCGAACGACGAAAGGTGGAATGATAGAAGGTCGAAGGGATAAAAACTCAAAGGTTGAAAGGTCGTTTGCACAAAAGGTCGAATGAAAAGAAGCAGGACAAAGGTCGAATGACAAAAATTCAAGAGGACAAAAGGTTCGACTGGAAAAAAGATAAAACGAAAATAATTGGGACAAATGTCTCAAAGACAAAAGATTGGTTGGGGGCAATACAAATACTGTTCTACAGGATTTGTTTTGAACGGTACTGTAAACCACAAGTTTGAATACCCAAAAGTCGAATGACGAAAGATAGAATAAATAGAAGAGGTACAAAAGTTGAAAGGACAACAGATCGAATGGCTGAAAGGTTAGAGGACGACAAACACTATTTTATAACGATTTTAGAGTTAGAAGCTGTTATTCCATGTTTGTTAAAATAAAAATACAGTAAAGTTTATAAAACTTGTTTTTACACCAAATTCAAGCAACCAGTTAAAAGCTTTTATTCTGTTTCAGGAACTTTTATTCAAAAAAACAAAACGACTACTGTTTTATTCAGCTCTGAAAACTATCATCCCACGTTTAATCAACATGGGTGTTTATTAGTTGCTTTGAATAGTGGAATGATGAGAAACGGGACAAAGGTCGAATGGACAAAATATCGAATGGACAAAACGTTGAAAAACAAAACTTTGAATGACAAAAGTTCAAAAGGACAAAAGGACGAAGGTGCAAAAGTTCGACTGGAAAAAGGATCAAACGAAGAAAAGTGGAACATATGTCATATGGGCAAAATGTCGCAAGGACAAAAAATTGATTAGGGACAATACAATTACTGTTCTACAGAATTCAACTTTTAGCCGGGACTGAAAAACAAAAGGTCGAATGCCAAAACGTCGAATGACGAAAGGTCGAATAAAAAGAAGGGAGATAAAATGTCGAAAGAACAGGAGCTCGAATGGTTAAAGGATTGAATGATGAGAATTTGGACATATGTCATATGGACAAAATGTCAAAAGGAAAAAAAAAATTAGTGAGGGCTATGCAAATACTGTTCTACAAGATTAAACTTTTTGTCGGGACTAAAACACAAAAGGTCGAATGCCAGAACGTCGAATGACGCAAGGTCGAGTAAAGAGAAGGGAGACAAATGTTCGAAAGGACAAAAGGTCGAATGGACAAAATGTCGAAAAGACAGAAGATCGAATGGTTGAAAGATTTTTTTTTTTTTTTTTGATTTTATTATAGACCTTTTAATAATTATTCGGGTCTTTAGGTTGAAAGATTGAATGATGCCAAATCGAACACTGTTCTACAGGATTCAACTATTTGATGGAACTGTATGACAAAAGGTCCACTGACAAAATATCGAGTGGAAAAAAACGTTAAATGACCAAAGGGCGAAGGGACAACCTAGAAGGTTGAAAAAGTCGACTGACCAAAGATCAAATGAGCAAAACGTTGAAAAACATAACGTTGAATGACAAAAGTTCAAAAGGAAAAAAGGTCCAAGGTAAAAAAGGTCGACTGGAAAAAAGATCAAACGAAGAGAAGTTGGACATATGTCATATGGACAAAATGTCGAGGGGGCAAAAGATTGAGTGAGGACAATGCAAGTACTGTTTTTTAGAATTCAACTATTTGACGGGACTGTAAAACATAATTTAGAATGATGTAGAAGGAGATGTTCGCTCATCACCATGAGGCACCAAGAGTGAACAACAATGTTTTTGGCTAGAATGAAAGATATGAAGAGAAAGTTTTGATAGTTCCGCTAGTGTGCGGCAGGCTTGGAAACATAGCAGATGTTTTTAGGAAAATTGAGCGAAAAGGGCATGTGTACAGTGGTACTCGAACCAACGACATTTTTGCCTAACATCCCACTGCCTTTAACCTACCCCGCAGTGGGATGTTAGGCAAAAATGTCGTTGGTTCGATTACCACTGTACACATGCCTTTTCGCTCGATTTTCTAAAACATCTGCTATGTTTCCAAGCCTGCCGCACACTAGCGGAACTATCAAAACTTTCTCTTCATATCTTTCATTCTAGCCAAAAACATTGTTGTTCACTCTTGGTGCCTCATGGTGATGAGCGAACATCTCCTTCTACATCATAATCGTTACTCCTCGCACGGAGAATATATAACATAACAATTAATGTATAATTTAGAATGCCAAAATGTCAAATGACGAGAGGTCAAATAAAGAGAAGGGAAACAAAAGGTCGAATGGACAAAATTCCGAAAGAGAAAAAGATCAAATGGCTAAAACGTTAAATGGTGACAAATCGAACACTGTTCTACAGGATTCAACAATTTGACGGGACTGTATGACAAAAGGTGGACTGACGAAAGATCGAATGGGCAAGACGTTGAATGACAGAAGATGAAAGTATAAAAACTCGAAGATTGAAAAGGTCGAGTGTACAAAAGGTCGAATTAAGAGAGGGATACAAAAGTCGAATGGGCAAAATCTCAAATGGACAAAACATCGAAAGACAAAAGGTTGAATGACAAAAGCTTGTATGACAAAAGTTCCAAAGGACAAAACGTCGACTGGGCAAAAGGTCAAACGAGGTTCAAATAGACAAAATCTCGAAAGGACAGAAGATTGAGTGGCTGAAAGGTTGAATGTCGACAAGACGGATACTGTTAAACAGGATACAACTATTTGACGGGACTGTATGACAAAACGTCGAATGATAAAAGGTTGACTGGACAAATGATCAAATAAAGAGAAGAAGTAGAAAAGGTCCAATGGCCAAAATGTTAAAAGGACAAAAGATCGAATGGCTGAAAGTTCGAATGACCAAAAAGTCACAAGGACAAAACATCGAATGGCTTAAAGTTTGAATGAGGACAAGCCGAACACTATTCTGCAGTAACCACCTATTTTAAGGGACTGTATGACAGAACGTCGACTGAACGAAACGTTAAATTACAGAAGGTGGAAGGGCCAAAAACTCGAAGGTTGAAAAACTCGACTTAAGAGATGGGGGACAAAACGTCGAAAGAAAAAAGGTTGAATGACAAAACGTCGAAAGGGCAGAAGGTCGAAGGTACAAAAGGTTGACTGGACAAAAGGTACAACGAAGAGAAGGGGGAAAAGGTCAAATAGACCAAGGGGTACAAAAGCTAGAATGGCCAATATGTTGAAAGGACCAAAGATTGAATGGCTGAAAGGTCGAATGGCAAAAATGTCGGAAGCACAAAAGATTGAATGGGAATAATACGAGTACTGCTCTACAGGATTCAAGTATTTGACAGTACTTCATGACAAGTGGTCGGAAGACAACAGTTCGAATCATGAAAAGTTCAATGACAAAAAATCAAATGGCTAACAGGTGGAATGGAAGAACGTTTGAATGCAGAGAATACACATATTGTTATTGTTCTGCAGACTTCAACTATTTATCATGCTATGAAATACCACCGTTACCCAAAATCGGCAATCTGGTTGAGATTGGTAAAAGGTTCAAGTCTCTTGCGGTTGGCACAAACAAAATGGGCATAGAAATCAATAGGTAATGTTTGGTGATTTATAATACATTAATGTAAAGCTTACTCGATGCAGATATCAATTGCGACCGCAGGTTAATCGGTGTGTACCTGTGTGCCCCCCCCCCCCTCTCTCTCTCTCTCTCTCTCTCTTTCACTCTCATCTGAGTTTCTTTGAAAGATTTTACAACACGGGATTCGAACACAAATGTGAGTTTGATGATATAACTTTTTATTTCTGTTTAGGAACCTACCACCTACCTACCATCACTACCACGAACAAAGCTGCTATCTGCAAGATGAAGCTATAGCTGAGAGATGTGGTTAATTTCCTGATAATCATGTATCGTTTTTGTTTGCGGATACGTATCTTAAGTTGGTAAACTACTTTTTTCCAAAACATTTCCTATTATCAGACATTTTCTAAATCACTGTCAAGATTCTTCACTCATCCCAAGTAACAATTTTAGTTTTATTCCAGCCGTATAGCACTCCTCCCGGCTTTGTTGATAAAACTTCATTCAAAACTGTTTTGTCAATCAACACCTCCCTAGGCATCTTTAAAGCCAAAATGTGTACAAAGTGGCCCACTCTACAGACGGCTGTGAAAACAAGTTAATAAAACCTTAGTAAAACCATAAATATTTTGAAGATGATCTAGTGAAAGATGTTATCACCACTTGAAAACCTTCATAAAACCTAATGGCTACCATCAAAGCCAGCATAAGGCCAAATGACCACAACTGTCAAACTTCACTGTGATGTCGTGGTTGGTGTTTTTGTTTTGTTTTGGTATTTTCTTTGATTCTCTGCTCTTCTGATTTATTTAGCTGGAAATAATATCTAAGAAACAAGTTTTAGTGTTGCGGGAAATTTTGTTTGATAGCAAAATATCCAAAACAAATGTGTTTTAAGCAGCGTATCATGCTCCAAATCATATGCGCATTTAATGTTCTGGTGAATATTGGCACAATAGAGGCTGAAAATCGATGCGCCTCGGAAATTATGCGAGTTTACTACAACAAAAACAAAATTTAAACAAATATATTCGATAAATTAATTATTTTCAATTATTAATTAAAAAGTTATGGAATTCAATCAGGTTATCGAAAAGAATGCAGAAATAAGTCTGTAATTTACAGTTTGTTTGCATTACATTTAACATCTGGTGTATTTATGTTTCCACATTTCAATGATTTCTTATATTTCAGTATGGCGATTGAAAAGTATAACAGTTTTTTCCTAAAGCCAATTTATCTTTGCAATGGCAACTATAAAGCAATTTGGTCATTTGGTGGCTTCCCTCAATGCCAATTTTCCGTTTAATGCATTTACTGGAAAAATGGTTTCAAAATGCTTTTTCAACTGAGCATAATAAGATAATATAAATGAGTCCTAAAACGACATTACAAAACAGCATTATACGAGTTCATAAAGTTAAAAAAAAATCTTTGATAAGAGTGTAAGGAATTTTAAGAGACAAGGTTTCAAAACCGCTGTAAAGAAGCTGTATAGGTTCTCATTAACCTGACTAGAATATAAAACCTATTGACACCTCTTGGTACCATAATAATGACAAACGTTTTTTGGGTTTATTAAATAACTTTAAACATGTGAAATCACTAAAAAACTTTAGTGATCGTCAGTCGTTGCGAATCAAAACAAACCCAAAAAAGGAGAGAGTTCCTCTCCCATGTGCGCATCAATAAACAGAGTGCACACAATAGATCGCTAGAATAACTATGCAAGCCACAGTGGTACATGAGCGTCTTTCCATGCGTCAATTTTTGCCTGTTGAAGTGGTGGACTTGTTCCGTTGCTACAACCTACCCCGCAGTGGAATGTTAGGCAAAGATTGACGTCCATGGTTCGAGTACCATTGGATATATGCCCTTTCGCTCAATTTTCAAAAAACATCTGTTAGATTTCCTACCTGCCGCACTCTGACGGAACTTTCAACACTTTCTCTTCACATCTTTCATTCTAGCCAAAAAAATTAATGTTCACTCTTGGTGCCTCATGGTGATGAGCGAACATCTCCTTCTACAAGCCTCCATTCTTTTCTGGCCTTATCTGGCTTCCTGCCATTACTCTAAATATGCACTAGACTGCTACAAAGGGAACAATGTCGCATTTTTACCAAGGGAGATGAATCCACCAAACTGCCCAAAGATTCGGCCTATCGAAATTTTCTGGGTTTTGGAGAAGGTGAAGCTGAGAAAACATATGAAACTGACGAGATTGACCAAAAGTGGTGAAAATGGTCAAAGAAAGCACCACTGTGCTGAAGCTTATGAGTAATGTCAAGGGAAAAGTTAGAGAACTCGCCTACCCTACGAAAAATCAAGCAAATTGAAATGAAGATGGAAAGAAAACATTGTTATTTACTATGTTTGAGAATAAAATAATCAAAAATCAAAGTATAGTCTTTTTTATTTGAGAAAGAAAGTGTACTTATATTTTTCGAAACAGTAAATAGATTTTCATCAAGGTTCTTCGAATTTGAGAAATTTCTGAAATGATTCTGATGTTCCTTTAATGTTCATGAGTTCTGGAATTTCTCGGTGATAAATACAAACAAAATAGAAGTAAACTGACTGGTTTTTTTTTGAAACCTATCATTGTTTATCTATACATCCATCTTGCAGGTAACTCTTCTTTGAAGAATGTTGTTTTACTTTCTTCATTTTTCTAATAAGCCTATGCTCAGGTACCACTTAAAAATCATATCGAACAAATAATGGACTAAAACTGGGATATATTTGAAGGATAATGGTAGTAAAAAAATCATTAGGAAATTTGAAAACAAAATATCACGATCAAATTAAATACACTTCAAACGAGCTATAAATAAAGAAAAATTAGAACAAAAATATCAAGGACATTTTAACAAATTAATTGTTAACCGTTGAAGAAAGAGAAATTATTTCCCGCGTGGCTTTAGTGAGGCACTTTTTGCTAATATTACATAGTTTGTATTTTTGCTGAGTCTTACCATTTTTAAGAACTACAAAAACCCAAAATTGGGTTGGAAAATCGGTAATCAAGTCCAATAAAACAGCGGCCCATTGCTGACCGGTCTAGTTCGCATTGGGCACATAATCTCTGCCAGCCGTCCTCCGGTTATAGTTCCATACTACTGGTGCACTGCCTAGTGAAATCTCGGTATAATTGCAGCGGCAGCGGCAAAAAAAATCAGTATAAAAATAAATATAAATAATACCGCGACTACTGCCGCTTCTGCAATGTATTTGCCCTCCGACACCCTTCCAGCCCACACTCTGACGTTTGTGTACGCGCCCGTTTGCGTATCCACCTCGTGTCCACGACCCGGTTATTGTTACTCACACATGCACAGCCCATCATCAGTGCGCGGAGAGTGAGTGTGTACATAATGCGCTTCGGGTGGAGAAGAAGATACCGATTTCGAGTACAGACATTCTCCAAATAGCGCGGTTAATGGTATCGACACTTAAAGTGACGCGCGTGTGGAGAGCTCGAACTGTTCCCATAGAGAACGAATCTACTCAAAATCATACGCATTAATAAAACGTCGGTTATATTGCATACAAGGCTCACCTTTGGTTAGCAACATTTCGTGAAAGTTACTTTGTTGGGAGCAATGGCGTGTAATTTCACATGTTTGAAGTTATTCAGACAAACGAACTATGAGTTTTAGTACACTAACTGTCATTTTGAAGGCGCATAAATAAGTATTTGTTTTTCTAGCAATTAAAGAGGCAGCTGTCAATTTATTTGCGATTCGTTCAATACTTCATTTGAAAAATTTGCGGCGTTTAAAATAACAAGTTTTCCAAATTCAGAGCGCGCAAACACGTCATATAAAGCATTTGAAAAGTGTTTCATTTAAATAAATCCGTTCAAATCGTGTGTATTTCGAATAATTTTCCATGGAATTTCATGTAGATTGCACATGATATCTCCACATGATATCGCAAAAATCTCCTCCCGACAGATCAAAATTAAACAATCGCAGATTAAAAGAGCCTAATCGGTCGATTCCACCACGTTGATATCAAGCAGTGCTAATCAAACCGGAACCACCCTAATACATACACGCACAAGTACACAAGTCGGTACAAAATTGCAACCCCCACTTACCCTCCGCACCGGTAGCACCTAGATTGAATAAAGCGTGCCATTCGAGTAAATATATATAAGCGTGCATGTATGGCGGCAACCACTTGGATGAGTGGAGAAGCCAGCAAGCAAATCGAGAACATTGAACGATAAGTGTTTGCGTAGGAACGGAACACTTACCCGCACACACACACAAACACACATACATACAACAGCGTCGTTCCAAGCAAACCTGGCAATAAACACTAGACATGAAGAAAATCAAAATAAAGGAAAGAAAGCATTTGTGGAGCCGGTCGGTGGGTGATTCCGGGGAGGGGGGCGGGAGAGGTAAAACGCAGCAAAAGCAAAAATAACAACACGGAAAAGAAGTAATGCCAGCAAGAAGCGCAAGAGAGCGACAATGACGACAGCGGCAACAAATCGGAGCATCGAGGCATGATGATGATGATGGGGAAGTTTTTTGACGTGAATGTATAAATAAATTTTATTAAACGAATATACATATCGGAATCGGGGCGTCGCGAGTCGAAGAATTCGAGGTACATACGAGTCTTCTTCGGCGTCGTCGTCGTCGTCGTCGCGGTTGCGATTGCGATGTCGTCAGCGCATCATGACTTTTGGTGTTTTTGAATTTATAGATTGCTGCCGCTGCTACTACCGAAGACAAGTTGGTGGCATGTTTCTGGAAAATCAAGCTCCGTTGGCTCCGTGATCGGTTGCAAGCTAGTTGCGCTCATGGTCGATCGGTTTCCGATCGACGGCTGAACTGGTTTTTGGGAGGAAAGCTCTGCGGATCAGAATTAACGTAATGAATGAGCTTGGGAGGGATTCTGAAAATTTCGGTTCATGCTAAGCGAATCGAAACTTAAAAGGGTGCAATCATTCATCAACGGCATTTGGCTCCGACTGCTGCTGCTACTGCGAGGTTTGCTTCGTAGTAGAAAACAGGTTTTCGATGAAGAGTTGTGTCCACTTGATTGCGGTTGCCAAAAGTGAGCAGAAACGACGTAACTACGCGAATCCTGAGTACCTTGCATGGTGTGGTTTGGATTAGTATACGGAGTCTACTCTCAATTGCTTATGATTGAAATTTATATTAAAGCGTGAGGATATTAGAGTTACACCCTTAGCTGCTTTATTCGACCAATAGAATAGTATGTGGATTCTATAAAGAAACAAATTACATATAACTAGAAATTAGAAGAAAAATTAGCATTATTCTCATTTCGCTCCAACTACGCTCCGCATATATTCGACGGAATACGCGGAGTTCGTCTCACAATGGGCAGACTTCTTCTGTCGTCTCGGCCACAAATAAGCTCGACTTGTAGTACGAGACACTGGAAGAAGCTTGTACATCAGACGAACTACGCGCATCCGTCGAAGATAAACAAAGGCAGTTGAAGTTAAATGAGAGTAATAATTTTTCTTATAATTTCTATACTGCTGTAGAGAAATTAGAAGAAAAATTAGTATTCTCCATTTAGCTCCAACTCCACTAAACAGCTCAAACCTCTCTAGGATTCAAATTATACATCTTTTCATTTAAAGTTCGGTAGTATTGGACAAATCTACTCTGATTTTAGCGTTTCCAGGACTATTAAGATATTGATACTTACCTTAGCTGCAGCCCATTCAGTATTGGAACAAAAAAAAACTATTCTTACAGCGAACCTAGCGGTAGGATTTGGAAACTATGACATCTTATGTGTTCCCTAAAACAATAGCAAGATCAGAAGTTCTTTTCCGCGGCGCAGTTGGAACGTGCTTCAGAGATATACAAAATGGAAGAAGAAACAAGAAAAATAATTGTGCGCAATCATTTGGAAAATGGTCTGGGCAAAAACATGCTAAATGTGTGGGTTTTCTCGGAAAAAACCATGTGGCGTGTTTTCAAGAAGTAACAGAGAAACTTTGTCGACGGATCGCAAGCCTCAAAGCAAGCGTCAGGCGGGTACTGTCAACCGTCGGCCTGCGGAACAAAGTCATCAAGAATCAGGCAGACGAACCCCAACATTTGCCAAGTTCAGGTTTGTGTTTGCAGATAAATTTGCACGTAAATACACGATTTGGCAGGGATCATTCATGCCATTCATCAGATCCCACAGTGAACCTGTCATTGTTTTGGCCAGAATCCCGCCAAGCACTGTCAATACAGTGAAACAAAGTGCTACAGATGAAGTATGAAACCAGCAAGGATTCAGTGCATACCAAAGAACCCAACCCACCAAACTGTCCCTAGCTCAGACCGATAGAGATATTTTGGGCTACTATGTAGAGGAAGCCTGAATGGTAGTGTCGTTTAAAAGCATCAATGAATTTTATTTTATTTGATTTAACAGACTATTTTGGTGTTCAAATGATAAAAAACTATAAACTATGAGCAGAACAAATCGAGAGGAAGATTTAAAGGAATATCCTATGGAAATTCGCCAGAAGATATTGTTCATACCATTCTCTGATGGAAAAGTTCAAATGACGATCGTATGAAAATTTTCCTTACAGAAAAAAAAATGTTACAATCGAGATTCGAACCATGAAGTTCAGGATCCAGAGACGAGCCATAATCCCACGAGACTATACATGTTTGATAACTTTTCTCAATTGAAAGTGTATAAGAGGTATGTTTTTCTCGACCAATGCAACAATAATCATTTCATACAGTTTCGTTTGAATGAGTATTTTATTTTACATATCTATTTTACATCTGATCGTATTAAAATCGTACGGATAATTTCCTGAGTGTAGTTTCGTGACATACTAAAATAGAAAACAGACGACACACAATTACAGGCGCGATGCAAAGCAATAATTCCAGAGTTCGTCCCGTAGACGGTTCCCCTGTGTGGAACTCTAAGGAGGGTTTCGTAAGATACGGGTTCAGAGCCTGGAATGGAATATCGACTGAGCAGCGGCAGGGCGGTCTTTTCGAGTCGGAATCCGAATCCGCGGCATGACAAGTGCCTTCCGAGGACTCTACGACGAATTTGAAGAGCATCCGCCTGACTTAAGGACAGTACACGTCTCGAAATTCTTCAGCTACCCGAGCGATGGAGCGAGATTCCGAGAAGTTTTTGTTTAGTGATGTAGGCCATGTGAGGTTTGCACGTGAGATTTATCGTCGAGTATTGCACCAAGGTCCTTTACTTGGTTGTCTCTTTGCAGAGAGTTCCTACCATGGAATAACCGAAGATAATAGAAGACTTCTTTCTAGAAAAAGTGACAACGGATTCAAGAGCACACAGTTCATCTCGCACCACCTTTGTACTGTCTCTAAATCTTATTGCACCTGTAGGCATCTCTTAGTGAATCCACACGAGGGTAGATTTTAAGGTCACCAGCAAAGCTTAGCCGATGAGATTTCAGCAACAGGTTGACATCGTTGAAATACAAGAGAAAAACCAACGGCCCAAGATGACTGCCTTGGGGAATGCCGGACAGGGCGGGGAACGAAGAGGACAGCTCATGTCCAATTTTAACCTTGAGTGTTCTGCCACAAAGATACGATTTGAACCAGTGAAGCAAGAAGGTGCCAAAGCCAAGTCTTCCCAGTTTTGCCACAGCGATTTCATAGTTGATTCTGTCGAAGGCAGCAGATAAGTCCATGTAGACAACGTCTGTTTGTGAACCAGATGAAATCCCATCCATGATGAAGGAAGTGATTGACAGCAGGTTTGTGGTCGTTGAACGCTTCGGCATGAATCCACGTGGATCGTTGCTGATATATTGCTTTAAGTGGAAAAATACGGGTTCCAAAAAGGTCAGTTCAAACCGCTCAGAGGCTGCACACAAGCTCGAAATTCCGCGATATGTATCAGCATTTCTCCTAACTCACATTTTGTGCACGGGAAACATTTACGCTTCCTTCCTGTTTAAGAAACACGGATGGAATACTGTCCGGTCCACCACTGATTGAGGTCTTCAACTTGTTTGCCGCAGCGACAATATCTGCATCGTCGATAGGGAATGCGTTGAAATAGCGGTCAGACAAAGCGGCGTTTCGTTATGGAAAATCTGCAAACTTTTCCGAGAACATGCTACAGATGCCGACAACGGACTCAGCGATAACCCCGTTCCGAGAGATGGATGAAAGTAAACCGCTCTCCATGCGTTGCTCATTGGTGTGTCGCCAGAACACCTTAGAATTATGCTTCAGTTTGCTATGCAGCTTGCGTTGGTGGGCCGAGAAGCTTCCGGCCGTTCCGTAATGCTGTCGACTGGTGTTTCGAAAACCTACGTAAAGCCGCCCTCTTTTTATATCTCAGCCTGCACAGGACATCTGTCTGTCATGGTACTTTTTCTCGAGGCTTGAGAGACTTTCTTTGGAACATGTCTGTCGATCAAGTAGCTCAAGATGTTGGAGAACGTCGTACTGCTATTATCGACGTCGTAGCACATCGAGAATGCTGTCGTAATCTGCATTGCAGAAGTCATGGTACGTGGATAACGGTACAATAGCTAGTTCGCTCAGTTCAATAGTCACGAGATTGAGTAGAAGTGGTGGATGATGAGGCATCTGTTTTGCTAGTGCAGATGGGGCTAGCATGATGCTTGGTGGAGTGTTGGCAGCGATCAAAACGCCTCCACCAGAAACCTTCGGACTATTTAGAAGTACTTCGGTCGCATTCCGAAATAATAACTTGTAGGACGAACCAAAGCAGCTCTGGAGGTAGTGTTATCATTGAACCATGTCTCAGTAAGGATGATTATGTCGTACGAACAATCCGAGCTAGCCAGAAAGCATTGGACTAGACTTGAGTTCATACCGCCGACATTCTGGTAGTAAACTTGCAGTCCATGCACACTGAGATAGATACCAACTATACGGTGCAAGGTCCCGAAGGAGTTAGCGGTATTGGACGAGGTTCGTGAGCGGCCGTGACTACTGCTGATCGCTAGCGGTGGTGTTTCGTTAACGTCGATCACTGTGAATCTGGCAGCAGATTTGAGCCGCCAATTTGCAGAGACAAGGCGACATTAGGTCGATGAAGGTTTACTGCGAACGGCGAATTGATCAGCACATAAA
Organism: Aedes japonicus; assembly: GCA_034211315.2. Lineage (NCBI taxonomy): Eukaryota > Metazoa > Arthropoda > Insecta > Diptera > Culicidae > Aedes > Aedes japonicus. Next base: position 59,105 of record JASCZW010002754.1, on the reverse strand, counting down.
ATGTTCGAGATAGCAGCGTGCAATCAGTATTCAGAAGACCTCATCTTTCAACTCAAATACAGGACCGGGACGGCTGTTGGTCGCTGACAGGGAGGCTCGACTGCGATGAGATAAAAAGGGGCTTCCTTAGAGCTTGTGGCAAGTGTGCGTTTCGGAGTCCAAATTGTAGAAGTAGAGCGCACAAATTTCGACGAATGTAGAGCAAGATCAAGGAGATGATTACGAGCTTCGTTAAGGCTTGTGTCAGGTGCGTTCCGGCCTAAACCAAACGTATGGTTTATGGTCGTTTACTCCATTAATGCAATTTCTTCCACTGAAAGGTTCAGTGGATCTTTGGACGCGGCAGCAGGTAGAGGTTGCCAAAAATTCACTCGTTCTGTTATCAGAAATATCAGTATATAATACCTTTCGGCCATGTTGAGATAGCCCGCGCTTTGAATTTCAAGTGCTTGCTTATTCCAATTCTGAAAGAAACGAACGATAATGTCGGCTGTACCAATGCACAAATCTGTTCGGCTGAGACTTCTTTCGCTATCCGAGACAAATAAAGCCATAGCTTTGGTTGAGCTGGCGCAATAATAGCAATAGCGGTTGAAGAAGAGGGCGAACTGCCTGTTCTAAGTAATAAAGATGGTTGCTAATTCGGGATTGAATTAGCAACCGTGCTAAACAGCCTCCGATTTTTGTTTAATCTCCTGTCGAACGATTTTAAATGATTTAGGAGTACACGAGCTGGAGTTGATCAACTTTGCGAAATTTGTCCGGATCTCGGCTTTTAATTCATACATGATTTCAGACTTCAATTTCATTAGGCTTGGACGGCGGTTTAATAGGAGATCCAAATGCGAACAGGTTGTTCGTTGAAGAACTTTAAGACTCGAGTAGCGGATGTTCCGGTTGATGGCAGCGTTGGAAGAGCGGTGGACGGCAATCAAGAATGCCTTTATTGAGACAAGCTAAAATAATGTGGATGAGTTGCGCACTCAGCGAAAACAGTGGATCTCTGATGAAGCCTGGAAACATAGAGAAGCAAAAGCGACCGAGAATCATAGCAGCCGTGAACAGTACTCGGCTCTAGAAAGGGAAGTTAAACGCTGCTGCCGACGGGATAAGCGAATGTGAGTGGATTCTCTGGCAGACGAAGGGGAGAGAACAGCAACAACTGGCGATATCCTCCTTCTCTACTGTATCTCACGGCACCTGATTGGAGCAAGAATAACCCTGAAGGTGCCAGTGAAAAACGCGACTAGATAATTACTAACCAACCCCACTGACCAGCTGAATCGTAGGTGTGAGCTCTTCAGACAACTTACGAGAAAGTTATGACCCAACCAGCCATCAACATCTCGGCATGATCGGTCAAGAGTGCGTCGCATCACTCGCGTTAACTCCGAAGCCCCAACACTGCAGGAGATCGAAGTAGCTATCAAGGGGTCTATCGCATATCAGCAGAGACTTGCCACACAATCATACTAATGCAAAAATGGTACCTGGCATCGAAGGCTCCCAATTAATAACTGTGGAAGTGTATTGAAAACACTCAGTTGAGAGCAAGCAGTAAGCTAATTGTGGAAACAAATAGCTTGAAACGCTAAGGCAGAAGAGGGAGAAGAAAAAGAAGACAGGATTTCGTTCCGGAAGATCTTGTGTAGACCGTATTGTAACGCTCCGAAGCAACAGGTTAACGAATTTCCTATATTTGGTCCCTAAAGGGTGTCCACGATGAAATTGCCACACTATGAAATTGCTCTAACTTTTTAACCGTTGGGTAGAATTTAATGAAAATTTGGGTGGATTTAGTTCATAGTGCATTATTTACATCCTGCAAGTTTTAAAGTCCTGTGATCAAAACTCGCGGAAATGGAGTCGAAAGAACAGCTCGTGCGTGATAAAATCTTGCGCATTCATCACGAGAACAAGGATCTCGCATCGTTCCATCGCTTAAAACGTTGGGAATCGCGAATTCCACGGTATCGCGAGTGATTCAGCAGTTCGAGGAACGGTTGACCACCGATCGGAAGCCCAAAAGTGAAGGAAAAAGTATTCCGTACAACACCAAAAATCACAACCGCGTAGTTGGGGCCTTCAACCGAAATCCGAACGCCTCCGTTCGGGATGTGGCTAAGAAGCTGCACCTAAGCCGAAGTTTTGTCCAGAAGGCCAAAACTAAGGCTGGGCTTCGAACGTTCAAGGTACAAAAGACCCCTAATCGCGACGAGAAGCAGAACAAGTCCGCCAAAACCCGTGCCAGGAAGTTGTACCTCAACATGCTGACGAAAGTTGAATGCTGCATCATGGACGACGAAACATATGTGAAGGCCGACTTCAAACAGATCCCCGGCAACCTGTTTTTCACGGCCAAGGATAAGTTCAGCGTTCCGGAGCATGTCCGCACTCAGAAGATGTCCAAATTTGCGAAGAAATTCCTGGTTTGGCAAGCCATCTGCACGTGCGGGAAGCGGAAATGCACCTTTCGTGACCCAGGACACGATGAACGGACAGGTGTACATAAAAGAGTGCCTCCAGAAGCGGCTGCTTCCTCTCCTGAAGGCCCACAACGTCCCAACAATCTTCTTACCGGATTTGGCCTCATGCCACTACTCCAAGGACGTGCTGAAGTGGTATGCGGACAATAAGGTCAATTTCGTGCCGAAAATGTTCAACCCTCCCAACACTCCGGAGCTCCGCCCCATCGAGAAGTACTGGGCGATTATGAAGCAGCACCTTCTTAAACGACCTAAGGTAGTGAAGACAGTCGAGGAACTGAAGAAAGTATGGGTTTACATGCAAAAAACGGTTGATTCACAGGTTGTGCAGAATCTTATGGCCGGGGTTAAGGCCGAGGTGCGGGAATTTGCGTATGGACTGTAAATAAAATACGAGTAAAATGGTAAAATGAAGTTTAATAGTTATTTCTGAATCCCTGAAAATTTGATGGCAATCGGATGAAAACTCGAATTTTGCGAATCAATTTTGTGTGTGGCAATTTCATCGTGGACACCCTTTATATTTGGTATTCTTTGACTAGCAAAAAGCTTTCAACAAAATTAATCACGAAAATCTGTGTGCACGCTAGGACTCGAGAGAATCACGGATGAACCTCCTCGAGGCACAGTACGAGGCTTTCACGTGCAAAGCCCTCCATAACGGACCCTTGTGCGACCCCATTCGGGTAATCGCCGGTGTGAGGCAAGGATGTATTCGATCTCCACTACTGTTCCTCATCGTAATCGATGAAACCATGAGATGATTTGGCAGCCTATTACTATGGAACACCTCAACAACTTCAGCGATTTTGTTGATGACGTTGCTCTATTTAGCGCAACGGCGCCCGGATATGCAGAGCAAGCTCAACTACTTCGCTGAAAGCTCCTTCCTATGCGGTGGGTCTAGCATTCAATATCAACAAGACCAGATCGTTAAATGTCCACCTGAACAACAAGTTGAACAACCCTTACAAATTATCGGTAGCGGGACAAACAGTGGAAAAAGTAGATAATTTCCAATATTTTGACAACCAGATAGCGTCCGACAGCGCGACATAGATGCACAATCAAGGAGGCGAACTTTCAATTTGAACTCGGTGCTGTTATAATCCACCGAGGCGTCTGACAGCGGAGGTCACTCAAAATCCGATCCCTGCGGTATATTATTCGTGCATGATAGTCTCACAACTGAATCTCGAATGCTGAGCTCCATCGTCGATGTCAACAGCAAATGACATCGACATAAATTCGGGAACGAAAGTGGAGGTGAGTCGGCCACATACCATGAATGGGCGGAGACGACATCTGCGATGGATTGGAACCCGGCAGAAGTTCACAGCAGAGGCAGACCCAGGATCTCGTGCCATCGGAGCGTCAACAATATAATGGAAGTCGATAGAAATTTGACTTGGCTCAGGACAATGCAATGTGAGCAGCAGCCCAAAGTGGAAATCTTTCACGATGAACCTATTCAACCCCTATAGTTGAAATGGGGTCACAAGCAAATAAAGTTTCCAGAAGGCATGAAACGCTTCTAGAGATTTCTATCCCATCAAATCCTTGAATCGTGGTTTTAGGAGAGATGAAAAGATTGCTCTTTAGGTCGTTCAACTTGCTTGTTGCAGATATTAGTTCCAGTAGTAAAGTAGATTGTAGAATGTAGTTGTACATTGCATAAGATTCCTCCTCTCTTCTGGCCGGATCTGGACTCTGCCCATTAAGCCAGATCAAGTCTACAATGATTTTCTGATGACAACGTTGATTTCGTTGCAAAAGATATCAGACCACCAAACTGTACCCAACTGTGAGCGATCGAACGCTGCAGCGCGGAACCTCAGAAGGCAGGGAGTGTCCAAGTCAAACTAAGAAAACTCACCAGGTATAAACTCACTATATTTTAGAAATGTTTTCCAAACAAACTTCGAACCATGTGTGTCAAATTATGTTCTTGGAGTTTGGACAATAAGTATCTCATCTAAAACCTGGGTCAACCTTCGAAATGCACAGTTGGAATATAAAACTTTTTTCTGATTCGTATTCTGAACATTTTCCGTTCTGAGATTCTTACTTCGGATTGTGACCGTAGTTTAATAAAAACTCTGAGGATACCTTGTTTATCATCATCAGCAATCAAGATCTATAGACCAGCTTCAAGCATTTCTCTGCACCTTTCAAAGCATTTTCGAAGAAGTGTTCTTTGCTCGAAGGAGTTCATTATGACTGATAAAATTAGCTTTCCATAAAGGCGGATGAAAATTGAACCACTTTTCATGCTCGTTTGTTCTCCCAACAATTTCTGCAGCGAGATTCCGTTGGAACAGGATAAGCCTAAAATTGTGTTTCCCACTCTATCTATGTTCTACTAAACCTTGGAATCCTTGGAAATAAACCTTATATACAAGCTTGATTACATAGAACCAGAAACAAAAACAGACCGTTATGGGTGGCTTTGGTTTAGCCTCTTCAGTATTAAATGGATTAGCAGATTATTCAGCACGCTGCTCTTAAGATACATGATTGTTTCTAGATCGCTGCAATGCATTCAAAATTAATAGAAAAATCAAATCCTTGATGAAAATGTTCCCCGAAAAAAAAGAATCTTATTCTCCGTCGTTAGTTCTCCACTGCCAAAGCGGAAACAAGCTGCGTAGCAGCAAAATTCTATGCCTTAATAGCAATCCAATCAGCATTTAGCACTCCCACGCACCGAGAGATGGTTCCGTCGAATTCTCGCCCGTGTATTTGGTGTGGAATATTTTCCGTATTATATGTTTATCAAACTTTTTTTTGTTGACCATCGCCAAAGCGCACCTCGAAGGCAACAAATACCTACAACCAACGGAGCGAAGGCTACAAACATCGAAAACGTTATCATCGCTTGCCATCGTCGTTATCATCGCCATCGTCATCAGAACCAGTGTCTATCGTCGTCCTCGTCGTCGCCGCAGTCATCGGAGCTAGAGGCTGGGAGACTGGGAAGACGTTCGGTTAAGGTGGTTTGGAGTGGGTGGATGTAGTTGTGTCCCATACTAGTTGGGTGGAAGGGGTGTTGTTTCGATTATGTAGTCAGGTTTTTGTTCTTAGTTTGTATATAATATGGTGAAAGTTTACAAATAGTGCGTATGTACTACGTATTTTTTGAAAAGGAATGCACTGTGTCTTGTAGCTGGGTTTGTTGAAGTATACTTCTGTTATTATAACCATATTTTGACGTAGACTACGTCTTTGTTTTCTTTAAGTGGTACACTTTACGGAAGATGAGAGCGTCACGAAAGTGATCAGCTTTTGGCGTAATTAAGTCAGTCATTGTTCGCTGGATTTTGCTTAATTTTTGCATCCTTTGATTCGAAATGTCTAATAGTTTGTGACAATTTTTTAATTCAATTAAAATTAAGCAACAAGCTATTTCATCATAAGTAAAGTTTCTAACATTTATTAATAATGGTTTGATCAATCTAAAGATCATCGATAGCAGATTTGAATGCTTGTAGTATTTTTCATACACATAAATATATACACTATTATAAAAATATTTCATGGGAATGGGAGGGACCACCAGGGCCCGATTAAAGCACTCTGGATGGGGAGAGTGGGTATGACAACTCCCCATTGCTAACAGTTTGTGAATAGAAGACGGGCTCTTCTTCCCACCCTCTTATGACCAATTGTTCAATCTTGTAGTTGGAAGAAGATCCTTTATATCCCTGTGGATACGTATACGTGATGTTGCCTCTCGGTCCACCCAACCCGTCTTTTACCCTTCATACAATGGCATGATTAGGATAATCAGTGATTACTAAAGTTTGATCAAGTCTCACAAAGAGGAGAGCCCATTGCTGTCGGACTTAGTATCCATGCTACAATAGGTAGTAGTAAATATTATACATCATACGCACAATCAACTGTTTGTTCAAAAGTCGTTCTTTCGATATATTTTCTCGATTCAAGCAGCGAATGTAAGGCGACAGTATAATAAGTGATTTGATTTAAATGTACGTTCAAAACATCGACAATCATTGCTCGAATAAAGCTGAAAAGGACAAGTTAGAGTAGAAAGAAGCTATTTAGTGGATACCTGATAGCTCGATAATCTAGAAGAATAAATTAGTGATTTTCCATTAAGTTTCAACTACCTTTGCCATATTCGACAGTCGAAGATAAACAAAGGTAGTTGAATTCAATGGAAAATAATATTCTCTATTCTAGAATTAAAAATAACAAGTTGGTGTCATATTAGCACCAAGTTCTGTTATCCCAGATATCGTTTTTATTTCCGCTGTTATCGCATAAAAATTTAGTTATCACCATGGGCTGAATATGTTATCATACGTTATCATTTTTAATATACAATTTTGGACGAACATTATTTTTTCCAGATAGTTGCGTAAGAACTTGATTTCAAATTGATAACATAATTTCAATTCATTTGCTTTCAAAACAAGATTTGTTATCAAGATGTTCGCAATGATAATAAAATAAGCTATTATTATGATATTCAACAAGCATTTTTTTGTTATTCATCCTGTTATTTTGGTTGTTTATTCATCCTCAATGATAACATATTTATTTATCAGACAATGATAACTTAGTATAAGAATTTGTTATCAATTTGGTATAATCCTTTACTCGGGTATAGTCTCCTATTTGGGTTTATAGCAAATTGACAACAAATTCTAATATCAGATTATCAGCGTTTGACCACTAACTATGTTATCATTTGGGCTGAATAAACAGCCAAAATAACAAAAGAGATAACAAATTAATATTCGTTGGATATCACAAAATTAACTCGTTTTATTATCATCGAGTTCATTTTGATAACAAATTTTGTGATATGAACATATTTCTTGCGATAATTTCAAATTATGTTATCAACATGATATCAAATTCATACACTACTGACTGAAGTAGTGTTCAATTTCTTATCCATCACATGCTGGTAATATTCAGCATTCGTCAGCATGCTGGTAGAACGCAGTAACTTTCGTCAAAAATCGTTTTTAAAATTTAATAACAGATGATAACTAAATTTGTAAATGTTGAAAACTAAATTTATTATTTGATAACAGTTTGTAATTTTACTTTGCTAGAGATGTGTATCTGCATGTAGTATTGAAGAGAGTATATTTTAAGGTAGTTCTTTGGCCCAAAAAATATTATTGAAAAGATACAAAGTTTGTAAAAGATTGTATTATGATATGATGCCAATTAAGAACAAAGTCCAGGAGGACATGAATTAACTACCAGGAAAGATGGTACGTTCGATCTCCGGTTTTTATAAGTTCCAAACCTTACACCTCAAAATATGGTCGCGAAAGACTGCCAGCTAAAACATGGCGACGGTGGTTGGCAAAATTAGTGATTGGCTCCAACTGTTGGTCTAAATCGATCAAATGCTCGGCTTGAGATACTGCAAAGATTTTTCTTGAACCTTACCAAAGTACTTTTGGCTTGCTTCAAGGTTTGTTATGGGTGCCTGGAATGCCTCCGAAGTAGATCAAAGATGCTATCAAAATAATTTAAGGACACTATCATCGTAGTTCAGAGTTATGGAATGCTGCCAGCATAATTTTGGAATGCCTCCAGGATATTCCAGAAATGCTCTCAGCCTTTTTTTTGGGATACTTCCAGGATTGTAGTTCTGGTTTGCAGGCTATTTCCAGAGCGGTTGTGGGAAGCTTCTTGAATACTTCTGCGATGCTTCCATAGTGATTCTGGGAGTATTCAAGAGCAGCTCTTGGATACTTTCAGAGCGATTCTGGGATAATTCCAGAGTAGTTTTAGGATACTTCCGTAGTAGTTCAGAGCAGATTTGTGATCGTTCTGGAATTGTTCTGGGATGCGTTCAGGATTGATCTGAGATGCTCTCAAAGTAGTTCAGGCATACTTTCATAATAGTTATTGACTGCTTCCCGAGTAGTTCTGACATACTTCCAGAGTAGTTAACGGATACTTCAAAAGTGGCTCTGAAATTCATCCAGAATAGTTTTGTGATCGTTCTGTAAATGTTCTGGAATACTTGAAAAGTAGTTCTGAGATACGTCTAAAGTTGTTCTGTTATTGGGATACTTTTTGGTTGATTCCACAGCAGTTCTGAGGTGCTTCCATGGTTTATATGAAATGATTTAAAGATTTCTCCGGATTATAACCTAAGTAGAGTAATTTCGGTACACTTTCAGAGAAATTCTGAGATGCTTCCAAAGTAGATCTGGGATCTGGAACTATAGTAGTTCAGAGCACTTTTGTGATCGTTCTGGGATTCCTCCAGAATAGTTATTGAATACTTCCAGAGCAAAGTGCTCTGAAATGCTTTTAGAAATGCTCTGGAATGTTACTTTTAGATTACTTCCAGGATAATTCTGGCTACATTCCAGGATTGCTGTGGGATTCTTTTGGAATTGTACTAGTATGCTTTCAATAATGTTCCGAGATGTTTTTAGAATAGTTCTGTAATCGTTCTGGAGTTTTTTAAGGATGCATCCATAGTTGTTCTAAGATGCTCCTAAAGTAGTGCTGGGATATTTCCAGAATAGTGATTGAACGCTTCCCGACTAGTTTTGGGATACTTCAAACTTAGTTCTCAGATGCTTCCAAAGTCGTTTTGTGATCGTTCTGTTATTGTTCTGGGATACTTCACAAGTGGTTCTGGCATGTTTCCAAAGCAGTTCTGAGGTGCTTCCAAAGTAGCTCTGGGTTCTTCCAGAATAGTTATTGGATGATGCCAGAGTAGCTCTGGGAAGTTTCCATGGTTACTCTGGATTGTCTCAGGGACATCTCAGGAACTTCGAGGATATTTCTGGGATGATTTCATGATTGTTCTGGGCCGAAGTTCCGAGATGCTTCCAGAGCAGTTAAGAGATGCTTCTAGAGCAGCTCTTGGAAACTTTCAGAGTAATTATGGGAATCTTCCAGAGTGGTTCTGGGATCTTCCATAGTAGTTCAGAGTAGTTTTGTGATCGTTCTGAAATTATTCTGAGATGCTCTCTAAGTAGTTCGAGATACTTCCAGAACAGTTATTGGATGCTTCCCGAGAAGTTCAGATATACTTCCAGAATAGTTTTGTGATCGTTCGGGAATTGTTTTGGAATACTTTTCAAGATTGCTCTGGATTGTTACCAGATAACATCTCAGCATGCTTTCAAAACAGTTCTGTTTTATTTTCAGGATTGTTCTGAAATTTCACCGGACTAGCTCCGGAATGTTGATTTACTAGTGCTTGGATGCGTTTAGCTTGTTTGTTTGAATATTCCGAAGTAGTTCTTGGATTATTCAGAATAGATCTGTGTTGCTTCCGAACTGCTAGGATACTTTCAACGTTGTTTTGGATAACTCCAGAGAAGTTCTGGAGACTTGCTACTGGGAGACTGGGAGACTTGCAGAGCAGTTTTGGGATGCTTCAAGCATTGATCTAAGATTCTTCCAGAATACATGCGGTATGCTTTCAGGATTGTTTTGAGAGCTTTCAAAATACTTCTGAAATAGTTCCAGAGATGTTCTGGACTGCTTCATGAGAAGTGTTTTTGTTCTATCCGAGAAGTTCAGGGATGCGCTCGAAGTAGATTCAGAATATTTCTAAAGTATTCTAGGGATGCTTCCAAAATTGTTCTGCGACGCTTCCATAATAGTTCTGAATACTTCCAGAGTAGCTCTAAAAAACTTGCAAAGCAGTTCTGAGATACTTTCATAGTAGTTCATAAGTCGCTGTCAGAGTAGTTCGGGATTCCAGAGCAGTTCTCGGTTACTTCTAGCATTTTTCTGGAATGTCCGAAGGCTAATTGTTCTGCCCCGGATTGTTCTGGAATAGTTTTGGAATAATTTGGGAAAATTGCGCAATCTGCAAGGCAGATCTGAATTGTTTTCAAAAAGCTATAATGTTTTCAAAATACTTCTGAGATACCTTCCCAGAGATGGTCTGAGATACTTCCGGAAAAAAACTCTGGTTGCTTGAAGGGTACACCAATGGTAGCTCCAATGAAGGGTCTGGGCTACTTCGAGAGTCTATTTTTAGATTTTTCAGAGTAGTACAAGAATGCTCAAATAGTTGATCAGGGATACTTCTTGAGTAGCTCTGGATTGCTTCCAGAGTATTTCTGGGATACCTCCAGAGTAGTTCGTAGCTACTCCTTGAGTAGTTCTGAGTAGTTCTGTGATCCTTTCCAGAGTAGTTCTGTGGTCGTTTTGGAATTGTCCTGGCATGCTTTCAAGATTGATCTGTTCCAAGTAGATCTGGGATACTAAAGGGCGATACGGTCAAAATTTGGTCAATATCAACTTGACGTATTTCTTTCAATTTTGCATTTAAAAAACCTGAACACCCCTCATTTTGAAGGTGTGTGTGTAGAATGTTGCTCCTATTTTGATTTTGGAATTCACTCTTCAGTTGTCAAAATGCCGTCCAAGCAAGAAGAGCAGCGTATCAAAATTTTGCTCGCGCATCGCGAAAATCCGAGCTACTCGCACGCAAAGTTGGCAAAATCGCTAAAAGTTGCCAAATCAACCGTTACAAATGTAATTAAAGTGTTTGGGGAACGTTTGTCGACAGCCAGGAAGTCTGGATCGGGGGAAATCGAAAACCGGAAGCCGCTGAGACGACAAAGAGAGTTGCCGGTAGTTTCAAGCGAAACCCTAACCCATCTCTCCGAGATGCCGCAAATAAGCTGAGTGTATCGTCTACAACCGTGCATCGAGCCAAAAACGAGCCGGACTGTCGACTTACAAGAAGGTAGTGACTCCAAATCGCGATTATAAACAAAATACGACGGCCAAAGCGCGATCCCGGAGGCTGTACACGACGATGCTGACGAAGTTTGACTGCGTGGTAATGGACGACGAAACCTACGTCAAAGCCGACTACAAGCAGCTTCCGGGACAGGAGTTTTATACGGCAAAAGGAAGGGAAAGGTAGCAGATATTTTCAAGCACACGAAACTGTCAAAGCTCGCAAAGAAATATCTGGTTTGGCAAGCCATCTGTAACTGTGGCTTGAAAAGCAGCATTTTCATAGCTTCCGGGACTGTCAACCAAGAAATTTACGTGAAAGAGTGTTTGAATAAACGTCTGCTGCCTTTCCTGAAGAAACACGGTTGTTCCGTACTGTTTTGGCCGGATTTGGCATCTTGCCATTACGGTAAAAAGGCCATGGAGTGGTACGCCGCCAACAACGTGCAGGTGGTTCCCAGGGACAAGAACCTCCCAACACGCCAGAGCTCCGCCCAATTGAGAAATACTGGGCTATTGTCAAGCGGAACCTAAAGAAGACCAAAAAACTGCTAAGGACGAGCAGCAGTTCAAGGCAAACTGGCTTTCTGCGGCGAAGAAGGTGGACAAGGTGGCTGTACAAAATCTGATGGCAGGGGTCAAGCGTAAGGCCCGGCAATTTGGATTTGGAAAAGCAGAAGCCTAACTGAATATTTTTCCTGAATTTTATACTAATTGAACTTGAAAAAGAAATTGAATTTGATTTTTTGAATAAACGATTTCACCGATTTACACGCGTTTTCCCTTGTCCAAATTTTGACCGTATCACCCTTTACCATTGGATCCATCTCCAGTATTTTTCACAAATTTCCAAAACAGTTCAGTGAAACCAAGTAATTCTGTTCAAAGTAGTTTTTTCCAGAATTGTTATTGTTTGATTTCAGAGTAGATATGGGATGCTACCATGTTTGCTCTGAATTGCTATCAGGATTGCTATGGATTTACTTCACACAGTTGTTCCGGGATACTTCCATAGTAGTTCGGAGTAGGTTAGTCTGGAATTGTTTTGGTATGCTTCCATAATTGTTCTAGGATGCTCCTTAAGTAGTTCTGAGTTACTTCCAGAACAGCTATTGAATACTTCTCGAGTAGTTCTGGGATACTTCAAAAGTAGTTCTGAGATGAGTCCAAAATAGTTTGCTGATCGTTCTAGAATTGTTCTGGGAAACTTCAAAGGTAGTTCTGGTATGTTTCCAAAGCAGTTCTGAGAAAATCCCGCTGGGTTTATTCCAGAATAGTGGTTTGATGATTCCAAAGTAGTTCTGGGAAGCTTCCATGGTTGCTCTGCATTGTTAATATGAAAGTACATGTCAGGAACTTCAAGGATATTTCAGAGATGATTTCAGGATTGTTCTGGGTTACTTTTATCGAAGTTCCTAGATGCTCCCAGAGCAGCTCTTGGATACTTTCAGGGTAATTTTGGGATACTTTCGTAATAGTTGGCAGTAGTTTTGTTATCGTTCTGGAATTGATCTGAGATGCTCTCAAAGAAGTTCTGGGATACTTCAATAATAGTTATTGGATGCTTCCCGAATAGTTCTGAGATACTTCCAGAGTAGTTGAGAGATACTTCAAAAGTAGCTCTGAGATTCATCCAGAATAGTTTTGCGATCGTTCTGTGATTGTTCTGGAATACTTCAAACGTAGTTCTGAGATACTTGTAAGGTTGTTCTCTAATTGGGATGGCTTTTTGGATGATTTCAGAGTAGTTCTGAGATGCTTCCATGGTTGATGTGAAATGATTTCAGGATTTCTCTAGATTCTTACCAAAGTAGAGTAATTCCGGGATACTTGCAGAGCAATTCTGAGATGCTTCAAAAGTAGTTCAGAGAACCTTTATGATCATACTGGAACTGGATGCTGCCAGATTTGTTCTGAGAAATTTGATGCTTCCAGAATTGTTCTGAAATGTTTTAGAAATGCTCTGGAATGTTGCTTCTAGATTATTTCCAGGATAATACTGAGTATATTCCAGAATTGTTCTGGGATTCTTTCAGTACTGTTCTAGCATGTTTTTAGTCAAATCCCAAGATACTTCAATTATAGTTTTGGAATGCTTCCAGAGAAGCTCTGAGTAGTTCTGTGATGCTCCCATGATTGTTTTGAGATGCTCCTCAAGAAGTTCTGTTATACTTTCAGAATAGTTATTGAATGCTCCCGAGTAATTCTGGGATACTTCAAAAGTTGTCAGATGCTTCCAAGGTAGTTTGGTGATTGTTCAGGAATTGTTCTGAGATACTTCACAAGTAATTCTGGCATTTTTTCAAAGCAGTTCTGAGATGCTTCCTCTGGGTTTATTCCAGAATAGTTGTTGGATGATTCCAAAGTAGTTCAGGGAAGCTTCCATGGTTGCTCTGGATTTTTTTGAAAGTACATCTCAGGAACTTCTAGAATATTTTTGGAATGATTTCAGGATTGTTCCAGGTTACTTTCATCGAAGTTCCTAGATGCTTCCAGAGCAGCTCTTGGATACTTTCCGAGTAATTCTGGGATACTTCCAGAGTAGTTCTGGAATACTATCGTAGTAGTTCAGAGTAGTTCTGTGATGGATCTGGAATAGTTCTGGGATGCGTCCAAGATTGATCTGAGATGCTCCCAAAGTATTGCCGGGATACTTCCATGATAGTTATTGAATGCTTCCAGAGTAGAGTACTCTGAAATGCTTATAGAATGCTCTAGAATGCTACTTCTGAGATTACTTCCAGGATAATTATGGGTACATTCCAGGATTGTTCTGGGATTCAGTTAGAATTGTTCTAGCATGCTTTCAGTAACTTTCCATGATGCTTTTATAGTGGTTTTGGGATGCTTCCAGCGTAGCGCAGAGTAGTTTTGTGATCGTTACGGAATTGTTCTGGGATTCTTCCATAATTGTTTTAAGATGCTTCGAAGGTAGTTCTGGGATACTTCCAGAATAGTAATTTAATGTTTCTCGAGTAGTTCTGGGATACGTCAAACGTAGTTCTGGAATTGTTCTGGGATACTTCACAAGTAGTACTGGCAAGTTTCCAAAGCAGTTCAGAGATGCTTCCAACGCAGCTCTGGAATTCTTATTGAATAGTTATTGAATGCTTCCAGAGTAGCTCTGGGATGCTTGCATGGTTCTTTTGAAATGATTTTAAAAATGCTCTGGAATGTTACCTGAGTACTTCTCGGTTAGCTCCAGGATAATTCTGGGGATATTTCAGGATTGTTCTAGCATGCCTCCAGCAAAGTTGCGAGATGCTTCCAGAGAAGTTCTAGGATGCTTCCAGAGTAGCTCAGAGTAGTTTAATGATTTTTCTGGAATTGCTCTGCGACGATTTCATGATAGAAGTTCTAGGATACTTTCAGAATGGTTATTCAATGCTTCCCGAGTAGTTCTAGGATACTTCAAAAGTAGTTTTGTGATTGTTCTGGAATTGTTCTGGGATACTTTACAAGTAGTTCTGGTATGTTTCCAAAGTAGCTCAGGGATTCTTCCAGAATAGTTGTTGGAATCATCATTTCAGAGTGGTTCTGGGAAGCTTTCATGATTGCTCTGGATTGTTAGCAGAGTAAATCTCAGCAGCTTCAAGGATAGTTCTGGGTTGATTTCAGTAATGTTGTGGGATGCTTTTGGAATTATTCTTGGATACTTGCAGGTTAGTTCCGAGCTGCTTCCAGAGCAGCTCTTGGATACTTTCAGAGTAGTTCTTGGATATTTCCATAGTAGTTCAGAGTAGTTTATTGATCGTTCTGAAATTGTGCTGGGATGTGTCCAGGATTGATCTGAGATGCTACCAAAGTAGTTCTAGGATAGTTCCCCAGAATAGATATTGGATGCTTCCCGAGTAGTTACTTCCTGGGTAGTTGTGGGATGCTTCCATGGTTGCTTTGAAATGCTTTCAGGATTGCTCTGGATTGTTACCTGAGTACATCTCAGGCACTACAAGGACAGTTCTGGATTGAGCTTGAGCTCTTGAATGCTTCCATAGTCATTCTGGGGTACTATTAGAGTAATTCTGAGTTACTTCCAGAGTAGTTCTGGGATACTTCCATAGTGTAACAGAGTAGTTTAGTGATCGTTCTGGCATTGATCAGGAATGCTTCCAAGATTTTTCTGACATGCTCCCAAAGCAGTGCTGCGATACTTCCAGGAAAGTGGTTGAATGCTTCCAAAGTGATCTGTAATGTATCTGCAATGTATCAAGCAGTTGTGGGATACTTCCACAATAGTAATTAGATGCTTCCATAGTAGTTCTGGGATGCTTCCATGTTTACTCTGGAATGCCTTTAGCATTGCTCTGGAATGCTACCAGATAACTGTTTGGCTAATTACATGTTCTATCTGGGCTATTCCAGTATTGTTCAGGGATGCTTTAAGAATTGTTCTGGGCTACTTCCACTGAAGTTTCGATATTCCTTACGAATAGTCCTGGAATGCTTCCAGAATAGCTCTTGGACGCTTGGAAGCAGTTCTTCGACGCTTCCACATAGCAAAATATAAAAAAAAATATATCGCTTCAGAGAAGACACACATCAACCCTGTTGAAAGTTCAGATTGCAATCTTGTTCGTACAGTGAATGTATATGAAATAGTCGAAATAAAGAACATCCTGTTATATTTCCGATCGTATTTGATTTCAGTTTGTTCAGTAAGTTCCATTCGTATTTTGATGCGTTCTGAGATATTGCATTTATGCTTTCCAGTAATTCGCAGCTGTGCAGAATAATTCAGGGATGGTTTTGCTTCTATCCATGCTCTGGGATGCTTTCTGAATCATTCTGAGCAATTTCCAGAGTAGTTCTGTGATACTTTGTAAGTAACTCTGGGATGTTCAAAGAGAAAAACTGTGATAGTACATTAATTTTCATTTCGAGAAAATCTTATATTGACGAGAAATTCAACGAGAATGCAGTCGGAGCAAAACATTCAAATGCTAGAGACTAAACCCTGGTTTGCTAACATAAACATAGAGATTCTAGAATGACCACCTTGTTCTCCGGATCTTAATCCCATAGAAAACCTTTTAATCATTCTTGTTCGTTGGACAACACAAACATGCTGAAATTTCGTGTTCCGGAATGCTGGGAGCAGAACTAGTTTCATCCATGATATCAAAACTTATTGAAGTCATTACTAATTCTTCTTTCAAATGTTTTTCAAGTTGGATTTTGTTTAACTAAAAATCTGAATTTGATTAAAATCTACACAGGAAAAAATAATGGATTCGAACAGGCGATTAAAATTTCCTCTCGTTTAATTTCAAGCCAGAGGAAGCGTAAACAACAAAATTGTTTGCAATCTTTAAAGCACCATACAACATTTTTTGCAATCTTTCATACAACAGGCTAGATTCAGGCGTTATCTGGTTTAGATTTGCATGATATATTCCATTATTTTCTACAAGATCTAGCATTCCCTTTATGTGCATTAAAAATTGAATGTTTCTTTTTATCTGTGTAGGGTGGTGCTATTTTTTAGCTTAAATGTACATTATTCACAATATTACCAACAAGATGAACTAAATCGGTGCGAAACAGATTATACTAACCATAAAAACTGATTTGAACATTATCGGCACGGAAATTTTGAATACATTTCTTAAAAAACACTCTACTTTCGCTCAGTATATTTCTGTATAACCCGTATCTTCACAGAAAAAAAAACAGTTTTAACAAGCGCGTGAAATTTCCCCTCGTTTAATTCCAAGCCAAAGGAGGCAAAACAACGAAATTGTTTGCAATTTTTGATACACCATACAACAATTTTGGCGAACTTTCATACAACTGGCTAGATGCAGGCGTTATCTAGCTTAAATTTACATGAAAATCCCATTATTTTCTGCCAAATCTAGCCTTCCGTTTATGTGCATTAGATAACGTGGAAAATTCGATGTTTCTTTTTATCTGTGTTTGTTTAGGGCATGTAAAATAACTTTGTCATTTTTGCGAAGTGATGAAGTATTCGAAGTTGTAGCAGTTATATTTTTTTTGTAATGAATCGAGTTTTTTAGAAAGCTGTATTGTTAATAGTCATTTTAACTCATTGTTATTAATTTTCCGATACCACGTTTAAGCAGCTGATTTTCCAAATATAATGTGTGATAAAATGGTTGTGCTTGATTAATTTCATAAATGTTTTGCTTAGCATTGGTCTAACTTTAATTTTTAAGGCGTGAGAGCAGAATAACTGAATATTCAAATAAGCTTATCCAAGCTCATCTTCGATTAGTCTATCCGGGTATTGTAAATTTGGAAAAGACATTCAATGTGATAAAGACTATGATATGTTACATTGACTTAAAAAAAATATGTTCTCTAGTTTAAGGTAGTTCGAAAAGATGATCCACCAGCATTTTCAGTTAGCTTTCTTGCTTAAACATTCCTTTGTTTTTCAGCAAGTAAAACATGAACAAGTTCAATAATCTCAAATACATTCCAACACCACGCACAGAAAACAAAAAAGGTATCGAGAGGAAGGCACACATATCTTTCCTTCCGTTACATATGTATGCATCCGACCGGAGCAGATGCTATATGCCAGATAAAATAAGAAAAATCGAAAAGAAGCCTCTCACTTCCCTGGTCGGTAGCTACTGCGAAGAGACCTGCGCGTATGTGCGTCTTCGTTCTAATCTACAACAACCGGCTTCCACCATTTATCCATTCTCCAGCTCTTCCATTCTCGGCTGGAAATGACCTGTCGGGTCTCAAATCCATGCAGAGCGGTGCTACGACAGCAAATATAGCTCACCCCACTGTCGGCCATCGGACGGAAGGAGTCGTAAGAGGCAAAAATGTGGTTCACATAGTTACACACATAGGGATAGGGACTTTTTGGTGAACGGCCTTTCCACGCGGATCTCGTCTAAGCAGTACAGTACTACGTCATGGAGCGGGAATAATTCATGCCTAGCCTGCGTTCTAATGCCCACAAGCTTCTGGCTTTCTTTGGCGTTCGGGGTCACGGTCAACGGCTGTGCGTCTTTTTCCGACTTGTTAGTAGTCATTGGAAGGTATGTACGTGCGTTTTACCCGCCGCCATCGTGCTTATTATACTCGTGCACGCTCGTTACACTGTGTTGTTTAACGATCTGCTGTTTTACTACCCACTTGTAAATAGTGAAGCAGACGAGCGTGCGCGGGAAAGGTGTTCCGGATGCTGATTAGTGTCTAGTGATTGGATTTTACGACAGGTAGATAACGAAGACGGCGGAATAGTTCTCAATTTGAAAAAAAGAAACCGGTGGTTGATGACCGGTTTTGTTCAAGGTCGAACCGCCTCTCTTGGCTTGGCGAGGATAATTTATGAGCGAAGAGTGCTCAAGCAGTAGTATTAAGAAAATGATACTTACTTTTCCCTAGCTTGTGCATCCGATGGCACCGCTGTCCCTTTTCCTTTAGCATACATTCTGATAACACTTAAATATTTTCCCCGTGCTTATCCAAACAGAAAAAAAACGACTGATCGCGACGACGAACTCGACGCGGATTTCTTCTTCGATGCCAGTAATTCTTAGCAGATCTCGCTGCACTCCTGATGCTTGAATCTTCTCAACTGGGTTCTGCCACACAACACAAACATTCGTGGGTGCACGGTACTCATACAACACACGTCACACACTGAAAAAACCGCGACACTCGCGACAGTAGAAAACAATTAGCTCTTATCGAAACGCCAGAGCCAACTCCCGATTCCTAATACGATGCCGAGCTCTTGCTGCTTCCACAGCAAATATTCTTCAATGATAGAGCAAGACGCCACAGCAGTTGCTTCGCACTGTTTGTTGTTTGTTGTGTTCACTTCCGATGACGAAAAATACTGCGACGGTCCGGTTCGGCTGAAATGGAAGATAAAGGGTGAAATTTTAGACCGAAAATAAATACTCGAGCGGTAAACATAGTTCTTCCATTACGGGTTTTTATCGCAATCGGTAATAGCGACTTCTGAGAAGCGGTTGCGACAAGTGCTGTCGCTTTCGGGAGGTGTGATGGAGACAATTTAAAAGATTGGGTAACGTTGTTGGGTTTATAAAGGATTTAATGTGCTAAAAAGACTTAAAGAGCGTAAACACGCTGCTTTGCCTATGGACAAGGAGCTAGGAGGGCTACACCGAACCGGTTTTTTTCCCTTTATTATCGAGATTTTCAGCCTTGGGCTGGTTCATCTCGCATCGTTGTCACTCAAATACCTTTGGGGTATTTTCGTAACTTGTCCGGGGGTGAGATTCGAACTCGTGACTTTGGCGTGAGAGGTATTGATGTTAACCACTACGCCGGGGTCGCCTCCGATGAAAAAAAAATTAACAAGCGCGTAAAATTTCCCCTCGTTTCATTCCAAGCAAGAGGAGGCGCAAACAACGAAATTATTTGCAATCTTTCATGCGCCATACCACAATGTTTGCAATCTTTCATACAACAGACTAGATTCAGGCGTTATCTGGCTTAAATTTACATGAAATATCCCATAACTTTCTGCCGAATCTAGCATTCCTTTTACGTGCATTAGATAACGCAGAAAATTAAATGTTTCATTTTATCTGTGTAGTTAAATTGATTCTCAATAGAAAGCTGGAGCCAATACAGCTAACGAAAGTTTATTGTATATGTAACGCCTTAAAATACGCCTTGTTGACATTTGATTTGTGCTAGTGCGTTAAGAAGTTCTTCACAGAGAAGTGTTGAGAACCCGTCTAAAGCCTGTCCACGTTAAATTTCGGTCACTTTTCTTTCAGTGTATATTTTGAATTATTTCACGGATCGCCGGACCGATTGATTCATATGATAGCTGAAAGTCTCCACTTCATTTCGTGGTACAACACGTTTACATTCTTGTTACATTTAGTAAAATGCTGACCATTATTTAGAAAAATCCCAATCTTTCAGTGCGAAATGTGGCTTGTAAAGTTGGGAAGTCAAAATCATACGTTCAAACAGTGCGTCAAACAAACAAAAAGTACATAGTGAAAAATGTGTCCAACCGTGATGACAAGCAAAATTTCACTGCAAAAGGTCGTGCTAAGGAGCTTTACACCATTGTTTTGCAAACATTTTCTTATATCTTAATGGAAGACTTTAAACAGCTTCCAGGTCTGGTTTTTGACACCGCAATGAAAAGAAACGCCGTTGTCGAGGATATCCGGCTAAAGAAGGAGTCCAAATTCCCGAAGAATCATTTGATTTGGCTGACCATATGTAGTTGTGGTCGAAAATCTTATAGTTTCGTCTCTACAGCTAGTTTGAATTTATGAAAAAATGGCCTCTGATGCTTGAGAAGATACCATGAAATAGTAGTGGGTTGTCTGGCTGATTATCGGGGAATTCCTTGTCAATTCTGTTGTGGTTGAAAGTAAAAGTTTGACTAGGGCCGGTCCAGTACTTTTTCGGTTTGGAAATTTTCTCGATTTCCCTGGTTGGGGATATTCTTGGTCAGACCAAAACTAAGCTGGCGGCTCCATTAGTGTTGGAACCGCATTGGCTCTCTAGCGGACAGGATCGGATATTGGCTTGTCTTTTGATAATGTCCTTTTACTGGATTCTGTGATTTGAATAGTAATAGGATTTCCTGATCGCTGGGAATACTTTCGAACATTTGTGGTTGACATCAATAGCTGTTCACAATTATATCGAACAGTTTTTGAAGAACTTTACATCTGTAGATGAAATTAGTTCGTTTTTTGCATAACTGGTTGAATTGCTTTTAAATAAATTATATAATGGATAAATCGTCTAGATCAAACCTTTGTAGGTTGCAGATGCACACGAGAAAGAATGTCTGCAAAAGCGATTGCTACCGTTGATTAGAAGCCACGGCTCTCCAGCTCTGTTTTGGCCTCATGTCACTATGCAAAATCTGTCCTGGAATGGTACAAGAAGTCAAATACTTGCCAAAAACAGCCAATCCACCAAACTGTCCAGAACTTCGCCCAAAAGAGAAGTACTGGGCTCCAGTTAAGCGGAAACTCTTCGAAACTAAGAATAAAGCAAATGGTACCGATGATTTCAAGAGAAGATGGAGAATCGTCACGGCGGGCATATCTGAAGATACCGTACCGAGCCTAATGGCAGGTGTACCATAGAAAGTTCGAGAATTTTACAGAAACAAGGATTAAAATTTCAATCAACTGTTTCTAATGTAGATATAACTCTATTATTGTGAAATAAACAATCGGTTTTGTTGAATTATGTGTTAATTTTTTTTGCTGCTATTATTTTGGTGTCCGAAATTCAACGTGGATAGGCTTCATCAATAGACCATTCTCGTCACATCAAACCTCCATTTTTTTTATAATTAGCTTTGAAAGGCAATGAACTTCTTATACTGTTTTAAACGCTCCAATTTGTTCCACATTTTATGGTGACTTTAACCATGTGGAGTAAATATGAGGTGTTTTCGCAACTCTGCAAAGTAATAAAATTATTTTCACCACGAAATTCAAAACTTTTTCTGGCAACACTTCTGTATTTTGTTTATATACTGGTTATAGTTGCATACTTCTCTTTATCGGTTAATAGCCTTGCTAAAGTTTTGCCTAAGAAAATTATCAATAGTTTGCTTCATCTGTGAGTTCAAACTTTTTTACAATAGTTTTGTTGTATGATTTGTTACGTAGTAAAATTAAAATGCAATTAAAATGCCTTAAAAATACCGGTGATGTTTGTTGTATTGTCCTCCCTCGTCAGTAGCGCATGACAATATGCGACGTATAATCGATAAAATTTTCTATTTCATGGTACATATCTATCATTCATTACACATGCTATGTTGTTGATGGAACATATCAGAAAACGATGAATGGGTTCTAAAGGGTGTTTCGATCAAAATGTGGTCGACTTAAACTTGACGCATTTCATTTCATCGTGCATTAAAAATTTTTGTACTCCCCTCATTTTGAAGATGTGTGCGTGAAGCATCATGCCTCTATTTGATTTTGAGATCAGCACTTCAGTTATTAAAATGTCGTCGAAGGAAGAGTAGAGACGTATCAAAATTTTGCACGTGCATGGCGAAAATCCAAACTACTCTCACGCCAAGTTGGCGAAACTGTTGAATGTGGCTAAACCAACTGTTACTAACGTATTAATAGTGTTCGGTGAACTTTCTCGACAGTCAGGAAAGCTGGATCGGGGGGGGTATTGAAAACCGGAGGCCACAGCGACGTCAAAAAGAAATGCCCGCTGTTTCGAGCGCAACCCCAACCTCTCCGTCTAAGATGTCGCCAAGAAGCTGGAAGTGGCGCCTTCAACCGTGGCTAGAGCTAAAAACGAGCTGGACTTTCGACTTACAAGAAAGTGGTGACTCCAAATCGCGACGATAAACAAAACACGTCGGCCAAAGCACGATCGCGAAAGTTGTACACGACGATGCTAACAGGTTGATTGCGTGGTACAGGATGATGAAACTTACATCAAGGCAGTCTTTAAACAGCTTCCTGGACGGGGAAAGGTGGCTGATATTTTCAAGCACATTAAAATGTCAAAGTTCGCTAAGAAATATCTGGTGTAGCAGGCCATTTGTACCTGTGGCTTGAAGAGCAACGTTTACATTGCGACCGGAACCATCAACCAGGAAACTCATCTGAGTCTACTGCCTTTTCTGAAGCGACACAATTGTTCCGTTCTATTTTGGCTGGATTTGGCATCTTGCCATTACGGAATAAAAGGCCATGGAGTGGTATGCTGCCAACAACGCTCAAGTGGTGCCCAAGGACAACAACCCTCGATGTTTCAAAAGTTTACTAGTAGAAAAACTAGGGGTTTTCCAAAGTCGGATCTTGAAGAGCAACTACTGCAGCATTATAAATTGAGCTGTGGTTTGTGTTTGGAACCATTGACTAGTTTTATCTGCGGTTTTGCTGAACTGATGAGACACTTCAAACGCATTCACAATCAGCAGGGACATATGAAGTGTTGCAATAAGAAAATCTCATAGAAATGGATGATTGAACACTAGGCGCACATGGATTCTACAACTGGGTAGTACTGTCTAAGGCGCGTTATGGGGTAAGTGGTTCGTTGTGAGGAACGTGGCCGATCACAGCGCAATAAATTCATGCTCGGACTGCACATGAGCCGAGCTCACGGGGAAAGTCACTTCGAGTGAAAAATTTACCCCAAAAAGTTGGAAAACTGTCAAATTCACGCAAACGTATCCGCAACGTATCAATTGTGGGCCAGCCATAAGTTTATTTTGGATATAATATGCGTTTGATGTTCCGTTTTCTATTTTTTTAGGAACACAAAACGTTTCATCATACTGTCCTAGCTTCGGCTGGACATATACTAAAATTTGAACTATACAGAGAAGATTAGCATGGCCCCTGCGCAAGGATGACACGCAAAATCGTGAAGCGTTCCACATTTTTTATTTGCCGAATAGCAGAGTGATACTTCTGTAGAGACGTAAATGCATCCTTTAGCATCACAGGGAAGCCGTCCAAATGAAGACTGAAGATCAGCAACAATATCCGGTGAGATCTTTCTGAATTTGAACGATACTGCTAAATACGTGCCATCATCAAAACAACAAGATTTGATGATGGAAGTGTATGCACAGTACCTATATCCATTTGATATTTGTACCGTGTTTATGCGGGGCTTGTTGTCAGTGTAAGTGACCTCGGAATGGACGTGAGTAACCAGGCATTCTGAAATGGGTCACTGGATCCCAACAGAGCTTTCACCTTCCAATTCCCGGGCTAAAAATGTTTGTCGAGTCGACAACAGTTCGTTTAACTACAAACATTTTTCTTCCATAAAATCACTGCCAGACAGTGGGCGTTGGATTACACACACACACACACACACACACACACACACACACACACACACACACACACACACACACACACACACACACACACACACACACAAACACACACAAAACGTTTCATCACACTAACGAGGATCTTTATAGTAGTGATTATTGTTCAGAGAGGTTCAATAAGGGAACGTCCATTATTTACGTCACGCAGAAAATGACTTTTCATTAACATCCCCCCCCATTTTGGTTTTTTTAATGGACCTTCAAATTTTTTGTATGGATCGTCACGTTTTTCTGTTCAAATAATATTACTGACATCTATCGTCGTGTTCGCTGAGAACGCTTACTGAAGCCACCAACATGCTTGGGAACTTGATAAGAAGGTTCATGTCTGAGCAAATCTGGACACAGTTATTTTATATAGATAAAATGTTTCTCAAGGTTTTTACATATGGGATCGCTGCACATTTGAATCAGTCGTTATGGATTCTTGCCTAATAGTGAAGATTGAGTTTCATGTCGGTTTGTCGGTGGTGTAAGTGCAACTTTGCAATTCAGTTCTCACATCCCGGATGAAGGATCCTGAAGGCAAACATTCCTTCTACCGGCGTAATTGTACAGACCTCCACCACCGAAGTTTGAACGGCTATTTCGCGAACACGAGTACTATAATACTTTTGAGCTCCAACATTTCGTTTTTCAGTTTTAGTCATTTGAACCATGGCGTCTTCTCGAAGTAAGGCATTCGTATTGACCCGAGTTTTGGTTTTTATCTTCTTGACTGATTTCTGAGGAGTTAATTGAACGTCAACATCTTTCATTCGATGCTTCAAATCTGGTGATAGCGTGGGTTCGCAAATGGGCTCTCTTTCGAATCTTTCGAAATGGCTGTAACTGTTACACTCAGTAGCAAAAAAAAGCCGAGCAAAATTTTGCTTCAAAATAACGCCATGTTCAATCTTCTGTAACTTTGCCATTTATCAATATTTTTGGCTGAAAATTTGACAACACTATAATGTAATGTATAGAGATTTCATATACATAAAGTTTATAAACTATATGTTATCGTAACATATATGAAAAAAGTCATTTTTGGACATACCAATTTCAAAAATCCGTATTTCTGTGAAAAATTTAGGTAGCATATTAAAAATTCCTCCATAGCTTAGAACAGTACATGGCGTTATTTGGAAGCAAAATTTTGCTCGGCTTTTTTTATGCTACTGAGTGTACAGTAGTCTGAGCTGCTACATTGCAGCCTCCGTGCTCACATCAATCGCTTTCCGAGCTAGACCAACATCCTCTCTAGACAAGTTCCGCAACCCGTTTTGGAGCTTCAGTTATTTATACGCCTTTCGCGATTGTTCCAGAACCCGTTCCAAATTTCCATCACGCTGATTGCCCGTCTGACACTTCTCTTGTTTATCATACTGTTTCAGTAGATTTTGCTGGCCGGAGAACAAACTGGACGTCCTGTATTTATATATCTGGAAATAACCTGCATCGGATTGACGCAAATTTTGAATTTAGTCTTTCCCGTTTTCGGACAGACTGGATTCTTTTCTTTTATTTGTCAAATGGGTATTCACCCCTTATGGGGTGAAATGGTCATTTAACAGTTTTGTATTATTTTTAAATAGTTACAGGCTTGAAAAAACAAAGGTCGCATAGAAAAGTTTACTCTACAGATTGCAAGGTATCTGATAAGTCAATAAAAAAAATTCACAAGAAAGCATTTTTCAAAATTATCAAAATGTAATTTAGTTTTAAATTTCAATATGTACAGTTTTATAATATTGCAAATTGATGAATGCTTATAACAAACACTTGAGAATCGAGAACCAATCGTTTGCAGTTTGAAATATGGGCATCAATCAAATCTCAACAACTTTCAATATGAATCTGAATGTTTTGAACTGAAGAACGCTTTTTGTGTTGTGTTTGAATATTTAAAATCAACGACCACATGTAATTTTAATTAAAGCAAAAAAAATTATGCAAGGTCCATCACGAATTCAACCAAAGATAGAAAAATCATTGAATATTTATAATACTTCAATGGGGGAATCATTTGCCATGAGTTTTAGAACAATCCAATTTCCAAGAAATCCTGATTTTTATGATAACTTATAATAAGAATAATGAGAAAACAGTTACCTATTAGTTCTACGTCAATACTTTGTACATCGTATCGGGCAGTTCCAGTTTTTCTTTCCATATAATATTATTTTCAAGAACTCTATTAGCCGCATGCATAAGATGTCGTTTTAAGTCACTTTTTGACCACTTTGCCCATTGCACAGTGGTCCAGTATGCGAATTTTTCTGGAAAGATACATTTTCAGCCTATCGTCTGAAAATTTTGAATTAAAAAAATTACAGCAGAATAACTGATATTTATAGGCACACCCTAAGCTACGTAGGAAAAAAAATGCTTTAATTCGGTCGTTTCAGAAGGCACAGGAGACTTTATTCAATCAAAGTTGCTTCAAATTCTTTAATCTACAACTTTTCCCAAGAATGCATACCTTCATTTCTGCTAATAAAAAAAGTTAGATTTTCGATTTTTCTGAACATAAGGACCACCCTAGTTTAGAAAAAACTTTGTGGAAGACAATTTTGCTTCAAAACTTCAAACTTAGGCTGAAAATGTATCTCTCTAGCTAAATTCACATTCTGGACCACTGTTCATTGTCCAATAGTTCAATAAACAATCTTCCTGTTATATTGACCAGCATTGTCTGCTAAGCAATTAAAAGCTGATCAGCTTATAATATATCACTGTAAATCCACTCAAATTGAATGGCATTTAACAGTCCTATCCCTCATCATTGAAACCCATAAATTTGCTCGCTATATCAACGCGATGAAACATAAAACTTAATCACAATCAAATCCGCCCGTGTAAAATAATAAACCACCACCTTCCGCATGGCCATGCCGAATCTAGCACCGATCGATACTCGAATGAAGCAGTTTTTGGCCTTGGCAAAAGTGTTTAAAAATGTGTACACCTAGTTTCATCATCCGGAAGTGGGAAACTTCTGTGCCGCATAGCACTAAGTGCAATAGCATCTTCATTGCGAGTGTATCAACATTATCGAATGGAAAAAAGTGTGACATTGTCGAAAATACCTTTAAAAGGTAGGTACACGTAGAGGACCTTACAACGCGACCCGCAAAAATAAACTCTTGAAAACTTTAACTGTACTCATTGTTTTCTTCTTTTCGCATTGAACTCCGCTTTGCTTTCCACACACTACAAGACACAAAATTGTCTGAAATACAGGGAAAAAATGCACTGCGATCATCCTATACCTACATTACATGCAGACCGACTCTCTTCAGGTCCCAGTCACCAGTCAGTAGTCAATCAGGCAGTCAGTGTTGTCGGAAAGTAGCAATTTGGAAGGGGTATGATGTGCCCGAGTTTCACGACGACACTCTCACCATGCGTGGCACCTAATAACATTTTTTTTATTTTTCCTTTGGTTGTTGATTTTTCCTACTGCACACACTGTGAGCTTGCTGTACACCGTAGATGGTATATGAACGGATACGTACGAGGGGAACTATGGGACGCACACAGGAAAAATAGGCATCACCACGCGTGCCAGTCTTTTCCTCACACTGTTCACTACTGCATTAACCGAACGGTGTTGTCGTCCGTCACTAGTTGAGACCAGTGATGCAAGATTTTCGAGTCGATTGAAACAAGTTTTCAGCACGATAATTCTCGAGTAATTCATAATTAGTACCTGCAAGCAATTTGTAAACAATGACTTCTAACGTGGATGTCTCTCGAATTTCAAAACATCCTCCCAGCATTTAGTAGAGCTCTGTTTGCCCTACCATATGGTGCAGTTGGATATCGTAGGAGGCTTGTGGTTCGTGAGATATCAACGTTTAATGTCAACCATTGACAATTAGACGACTCTAATCACGAATTACTCGAGAATTTCATTGATGGGAATTCGACTGTTTGAGGTGATCTGATGTCTCAAATTGCTCTAGCAGACATGAACATAATAAGAACTGGAACAATATAATAACCAACTAAAGAGCTACGTAAAATCGTAAGTATTTAACGTTTAAGATAGTTCAGATCAAAAAGTGAAGGCCGAAAATTTTGATGCGTGATCAAGAATATCAATTTAATTCTCGGAGAACATTTTCCAACTAGAGAACACAATGAATAAATATCTTCGCATAGCTTTCGTCTATGTCCCAACGAGGACATCAATAAACCGTCATCAACTTTGGAGTTCAGTTAAATTACTTCCATCTCTGGACTATCTGAACTACCACGGTACTGTTTGGGTATTTTCTATGACTTATGAGACGATTTCAACTTGACCATCTTGAACACTGGGGAACCTCCTGCCAAGGAGAGTTGACTTGACGTATCTTTGTGCTCTAGTTCCTCTACCATTAGATTGTGGAAGGTTATTAATGATCCCCATGGTAGTGATTACCTACCAATTAATATTATCTCAATCAAACATGGTTGTCAAAAAACAGACCAGTCAATCCATGTTCCATATGACCTCACGAAGAATATTGATTGGCAACATTTTGCATCGGCGGTAACCCTTGGTATTTATTCTACCGACCCTCTTCCACGATTGGATGAGAATTGTTTCCTTTCCGAACTGATGAACAAAAGTGCATTTGAAGCACAGAAACGACGTGTTCCAAGTGCATCGCTCAAAAGAAGTCCCGCCACCCCTGGATGGGATGACGAATGCACTTAGTTGTATCTTGAGAAATCCGATGCGTTTATAGATTATCGTAGATATGAAATAACTGAGCTTTTGGATAGGTTCCTAAAGCTTGAACAAGAAGCTTAGAAACTTACTCAAAGCAAAGAAACGCCATTACTACAATTACGCTATTACAATGTCGTTTGTAGAGGAACTATCTAGAAAAACCTCGATGACAACGCTTTGGAGAAAAGCTCGCTACATGCGAGACCGCTCATCCTCCAATGAGCATGAAAACCATTCCATGCAGTGGATATTAGACAACGCTAAAATGGTTTGTTCAGACTCTGTTCAAACACAACCGGATATACCGGATAACACCTGAAGTAACGGTTCTCTGGATGAACCATTCACAATGTTGGAGTTTTCAATGGCTCTTCTTTCATCGAATAACTCTGCTCCGGGAAGCGATATGATTAAATTCAACCCTTTAAAAAATCTCCTCGATATTGCTAAAAGATGGTTACTTAACCTGTATAACACTCTTATGGAATTAAACGTAGTTTCACCCGCATGGAGACAGGTTAAAGTAATAGCTAGTCAAAAGCCTGGAAAACCAGCGTCTGATTACAATTCATACAGTCCGATCTTCATGCCAGCATGTTTAAGGAAACTGTTAGAAAAAATGATCCTATCAAGACTTGACCGTTGGGTTGAATCAAACAACCTGTAATCAAATAAGCAGTTTGGTTTCCGAAAGAACAAAGGTCCAAATGATTGTTTAGCGTTGCTTTCATCTGATATGCAACTGGCCTTAGCACACAAGGATATTAAGGGCGCATTTGATTCAGTTTCCAAAGACATACTGGCAGATAGCCTGCACAGTAGTGGTTTACCGGGAATTTTAAATAATTGTTTGTATAATTTACTGTCAAGTTTAGGTCCCTTACTTTATAATTTTTATGTTAAAGAAGTTATCAATATCTTGGAAAATAGATGCACGGTAAGAAAACTTGCGGACGATCTCGTGATCCCTTCTTTAGAGGTCCAAGTGCAAAGACCATTGCGAAATTCCCTAGATAATCTGTAAATCTGGGCCATAAATTTGGGGTTTTCACCGCATAGTATGAAATGTTCACTAGAAAGCGGTCTCAGCCCAGCATCTCAATCTATTGGGAAAGCACATAACCGAATCTTTGACCTTCAAATACCTTAGAGTCATGTTTGAGTTAAAAGGTACTTGGAGAATTCACATTGCGTAATGAAAACAGACCGTGAACTCGTCCCCGTTTTTAGGTTTTTTTTAGGGATTATGTGATTCAGTTCACGGTGCTTTTTTGCTAGTTCTCGATTTCATGACTGCCTCTCTGCACTCTGGACAGCAGGCCTCAAACAACCCAGAATATGCTGTGTTCGAGAACATGCAATGGTACATCAGGTTCCGTCATGAAAATGTCAGTGTTGAGTTGTTCCTACAAAGAATGTTGTAAACTTAAATCAAATTGTATCCAATAGTAAAGTTAAAAAATTAAGCATATATTGAAAAATCTGCAATTTGACCAAAAGCAACATCTCCGAACATAAAATATAAGTTTGAACCATTTACCATTACCATTTCCGAGAGAACCCTGTTGTACCAATCGTGATGTGTACCAGAATGAATGTTCAAAGAAAAATTAGATCTCGTTTCTACAATCTTGCAGATGGACAATACGTATATCACACACAATCGTTCCTTAATACCCATTTGATCCCATTTGTACCCAAAAACAACTACCCGACAAATCTGCCTCTGTATCACCCAATCGGAGTTTTTTTTTCGAGATTTTGAGCTCCTTGGTGTACAAAAATAACTAGAAAGCCACGAATCACAAACAGTCGCAACAGAATTAAGAGATGCATTCGCATAGTTGACATGAAGGTCCTGCAACGCTCCTGTTTTGACGTCAAACGGAAGTTACGCCTAAGAGCCGATTACGGACCATTTTCAAATGTTCACTAGTTTTCTTTCAACGATGGACAATGAATCTTTAATTTCAAAAAGTCAGATCTTCTTCAAGTATGTTTGCCATTTGTGGACAGTTTGAGAAATAAATTCCAAAATTTTGGTTGCCACCCGTTATCCAGATTTGCATGAGACTAGGTCATTTTTCAATTCATAATTGAACTACTTATACTGAAAGCACGAAATTTAACGTATGTAATCGAATTTTTGGTTTGGTTTCATCATTTTTGATCACTGTTCTGCCTGGGACAGACATAAAACGTACAGCGTTGTACGAACTGTCAAATACTTTAATCCAGTACTAAAAAACACGTACTAGACTAAAGGAGTACAACGCTGTACGTTGTATGTCTGTTCCAGGTACTCAGTCGAAAGAGAGTTGCCAGCGTTCAAAAACCTTTCACTTATATAACCTCATCTTACTCTCATTTTTACAAAAGGACACCCAGTATAGAAAAGAGAAACGTCGTTCTGCGTTAGATTTATTTAACCGGATTCATCTATTGTACGGCTCAATCGCGTTAGCTTCACGAAGCCATTGGTTATTGTTTAAAACGAAGTATGTGAGGCTATGGAAGCGATTTAATTTTAGCTTCTCTTTGTTCCATTGCAATTCTAGCTGATTATATTTGTTTACAGAACCCCGCGCGATCGAGAGTATCCATCTTCTTCATTTCATCAGTTATTTCGGGCAGCTTTTTCTATTTTTTTTCTATTCTATTCTTCAAGCACCTCTAGTTCCAGTTCAACTACAGCTTCTGAGCCTACGTTTCCTTGAGTCTACACAGACTTGTGCGTGGCGAGGTGAGGCTTGTCCTCTGCTATCTCATATGCAGCTTCTATTTAATCAAGCTGCACACCCTAGCCTTTGGCGAAGTTAGCCACTTCAGCTATGACTGATGGGGCTCCCTTAGCTCAGTCGGTTAAGGCGCGACTACAAAGCAAAACCATGCTGGCGGTGGCAAAAATGGTACCTGGCATTGAAGGCTCTTAATTCATAACTGCAAGCAATAAGCTTGAAACGCTAATATACACCGTGTCCAATATATTGCCATACACTTTTTCCTTGCATTGGAGTCGTGCAACACGCTTCACGTATGTGTTGGTGTAGTTTTGCACTATGTTTATACAAGCGCTTTTAGGTTATGTCCGATTATATTCGGTTTTTATCTTCTACCAGCAATGAAGGAGTTTCGTGCTGTGATGATAAAAAAGTTTTTGAAAGGTGAGCGCCCGGGCGCTATTTTCAGAAATTTGAAAAACCTCGGAGTTAACGGCATTTTGTGTAACGAACCATCCGTGACACCTGCTCGTTCGATGACCGTAAGAGATCCGGTCGTACTCGTGCGGTGCGGACTGCACGAGTTTTAAGAGTGGTAAAGGAACGGATTAGACGAAAATCACAGCGCTCTCTACGTAAAATGGCCGCAGATCTGAATGTTAAGAGATCGTCAATGCACAATATACTGCAAAATGACCTCGGATTCCAAGCTTTCAAGAAACGTAAGGTTCACGGAGTTCCAGAACCTTCCAAGCAGAAACGACTCGAAAGAGCAAGTCTGCTTTTGTCGCGGCACGGTGGGGAAGAATTTATCTTTTCTGACGAAAAGTTATTCGTCTTGCAACAATCTCACAATGTCCAGAACGACAGATTGTAGCGAGAACTGTTCCAGAGAGTGATAGGAATATTCCACGGTTCCAAAGTGCTGCGTCAGTGAGGAATTTGCAAGCGAGGCATATTACCATTGGTTTTCATCGAAACAGGCGTTAAAGTGAATGCCGTATATTATAAAACGGAAGTTTTGGAGAAAGTTGTCCAGCCATATGTACAAGAGGTGTTTGGAGATGATCACTATGTGTTTCAGCAGGACGGAGCGCTATCGCATACTGCAAATCATACTGAATTCCTTGGATTATTTCGTATGGTCATACATGCTGGTGATGGTAAATGACCACAGGGCGTCTAATATGAACCAATTCAAAACCATAATCAAACGAATTTGGGACGAAATACCGATGGAAGTGACGGTTTCGAAAAACGTCTGCAGCTGGTCAAGAAGGTTAAAGGCGGTGTTATTCAAAAACATATGCTGTAGTTGATCAGTATTATATTGCGATACAATGGGTAAAGTTATCAATAAAATCTGGATTATCGATTTGAAATAAATAGAGTTTTATTTTGTAAGAGAATATATTGGACACGGTGAAGACTTAATACTGGTTGATCCGCTCAATTGCCGCAGACAAATCGCACAGTATTTTCCAACTCACACATTGCTTCTACAACAAAAGCGACCGGAGACCAATGTAAATTGTTCACAATGCCGTAGAGAAGCAAGCTATTGCACAAAGGAACACAACCGTCCCAATCGAAAGCAGAAAGTTAAAATACGTTTGAATATTCTGATGATATGAGAAAGTTGCTTCATTATTATTGAAATGAGAAAGTTGCATCAAAATTATCCACAACATGTTAGAGAACCTGTTTTAAGGAAGTTAAAAAATTTCCTAACAGATTTATAAAGAAAAATATATTGATTTTTGGGGGTTTTGTTCACTGTGCAAAGAAAAATCACAGTACTAGTTTTTTTTTTTTTTCATTTTTTGAGGTGCTTTTACAAGATGATCTCTTCATTTGATGGTGAGGTAAATTTAAAATTTGATTTCCAATGAAATCTCGAGTACTTTTACAGATGGAGTCGCAATATGTAAACAAACGCGATGTTCATGGCATGTTATTACTAAATCATTTACCCATATTTGATTTGACTTTTGATGGATTATTCTTGAAAGATTTAACTAACTTTTTACAAAACGGTGAAACATCACTTTTTAGATTTAGATTTAATTTAGATACGTCGCTTCTGTTGAAAAGAAACTAACGAAACATTTTTACATAATTTTAATTCCCCTAAACGAGGCATTTGTATAGGGTTTTATACAGCAAGGTTAAAAATTAAGATTTGTTTAAATAAATAGTTTTTTTAAAGATTATTTTTACGTTTTGTTGCAGAAAACAAAAATACGTCATTTCGATAAGTTCAACGCATCTGTGTGAAAAATGACAACTTGACGTAACAACATTGTTATTCGCAGAATGACGTATTGTTTTGCGAAAGTAACATGCCATCTATTATACTGTACCCAAAATTAAATTCTTTTCATCCAACTCTGGAGTTTCGTGCGGGAAGCCAAATTCGAGTATATGCCATAGCACTCAGATTTGAGTAACTGTACCCAAAGTTTATGGTGGGTAAATTTAATCTTATGCAATAAAACCTGTAAAAACCCAATACTGAGCACTTTTCTGCACGGTTAGTTGGCAAATGTTGAAAAATACATTTAAAATAAAGTGCTTTTCTCGTGATGATAGAATAAAAACATTAATTTTGTTGATTATTTTATTGGTTTTGTTTATTTTTTAACTGCCACGATTTTTAAAAATAACGGTGAGTTTAGTACCGAAACATAGTTATTGTTTATTTAGGATTTTGAATCTGATACACGTCATATAATAAAAGTATGGAAACGACTTCCATTTTTAATCAAAAATGGGTTGTCTATGAAGTACTTACCCATTGTAATATTTACCTAATGTGCAGAATCAAATTCACCCATCTCTCTAGATGAACAACAGTTACTTAATTTTGGGTTTAAAATACTCAATTTTAGGTACTTTGTTTCTTCCTGAAAACTAGTTGTTTAACACAGCGGTGTAATTTCTTTTAATGATGAGCCGAACAGTAGAATTCAAGTGAGAGAAACTATAGACACTGTATATAGACCGGGCAACGCTAAGTCATACTATCTGCCAACCCTGAAAAATGTCATAAATTTGAACAATTGAATTGGCACCACTTGTAATTGAACAAACTTGAAGTAAACAGCGCAATAGGCTAAAAAAGATTCGGTTTCGATGTTGGTAGTTTGTTTTGATTTCGTTTGAAGGTATTCATTAAAAAGCATAGTGGAAAGTGCCATGTAAAAAATGAATTGTTCGGAGCGAAATTGTGGCAATAGCTCGCGATGTGAAGGAAATTCTGTGGGTTTCTTCCGGTTTCCATAGAAAGATAATATCAGGCAGAAATGGCTTGCATTCTGCGCCTTTCGTCAGATTTTCAGATTCTAGGAAGCCATAGGCTGTGCAGTGTAAATACAAAATACTATAATTTGTTTTCTCCATTACTTATTATAACAAATATATTCGGTTACATTTTAAATACTTACATTTACTGAATATAGAAGTAGAAAATCCCTTATTTGTTCATAATTGGCTTTTGTCAAAACAATACTTGATCACAATACTTGCTCCTTTAAAGTGAGTCAAAAGTTGACAGTCCCTTTGGCTGCATTTTTGACATGTCTTTTGGCTGCATTTTTGACAGGTCGTTTGACTGCAAAAGACAATTGTTTTCCGGTCTTCATACAGTGTCTATAGAAGAAACCTGCCGGTTTTCAAATAGGAATAAACCAAATAAAATCAATGTTTATTTTCTCATATTCGTCTATATGTAACTTATGTCCATTTGAAGAAGTATTCGAGAATTAGTGGTTTAAATTATTGATATCTTTTCGAGGTACAAACATTTAATGGTATAGATTTTTTCATAAATTTCAAAAATGTAAGCAAACTTGTGGTATTAATCGGAAAACAACCCAGCTTTAGACAACCTTAGCTGAAATATATGATTCATATTGATGTCCTACCTACTTGAGCTGCAACCATAAAGTTGCATCGCATTTACACCACTTCGACCATTGTCATTCAAATAAGGGTATATAATTTCGAAATTTTAGCCCATTAAAAATGAATATAAACTATCAACTTGATAAGTTTCGAAAACAATTTTCATCTGAAATCACCCTTTAAACCATTCAGAACACTGTTGAAATCATCTCAACCGGTAAAACGCTCCTGTAGCCAAAGAAGTCAATATTTGAAAATTCGTCCATCACGAGAGATACACGCACAAGAGAGTACAGCAACACTGCCCCGAACAAGGCTATGCCAAACAAATACACTGAAATAAATCCCAAGCGACACGACTCGGTCACTCTACTCCCTCACTTTGGTTTCCACTGCGAAACCAGTGTCGAAACAGTATTGAAATCGCAAATCTGTCAACTTATTAACCTCGCAGCGGATCTGTCCAATTGAATCGATGAATGTTGCAAATCTGCACATTAAAACTATTTCCGTAGTGTATACAAACAAGATACTCACACATATTTCACTTTTTGATCATCATTACTTAGAGCCACCGCTATTTGTTTGTTTACTAATGCAATCCGGTCACTCGTTTCAGGAGATCATCTTCTATGCTGCAACTACAGCCTCCACCAGGGGTACGACACTCAATGACACGAACGATCGCAATTGGACACACCGTCGATCCTGGGCAAGTCGTTAGTTTGCTTGGTTATTTTCTTCACCTGTGTCAGCCCAATAAAAATACCGATTTTTCCGTACAATATCACTTCTTCTTAGTTGTTTGAGGATAAAGGTCGAAAACGGCGACGACAACAACGACGACGACGGCGCGTGTACGCTTCACTACGTCGATTAACACACGGAATTATTCGCGCGAGATGCGTTTGCTTCTGCTACTGCTTATCCACTGAAAAACTGAAGCCTCAATTCACATCATCCGAAAAAAGCGGCACCTCGCTATCTGACCACATACACGCAAACACATACACTCACTCGTGCGTCAGGGATTTTTGCTCACGACTACGCGTAAAATATAATATCACTCCCCTGGTTCCCTTCTTCGCGCACCCATGGTCAGAAGGAACCGACCGATGCACACACTTCGATTCTGTATACACCGGAGAACACAGAAATTTTCTTCCACTAGAGGGGGTTATGCTTCTCGTTTTCCACCTCTCACTCCCACCGTGTCGCTGCAATCATTGCCGCACGCGATTGACAACTGCTCTCCCTTACACAAACACACACACACACACAAGTGTGTAAATGCGCAAAGAGAACCACCACAGGAACGGGCGGGCGCGTTTCACTCACACCCGAGCACTTTTAGCGTTTTGTAAGCTCTTCTCTGCTATGTACTGTCCTGGTACCACATCACACTACCAGAGTGCGCCAGTTTCAACTGTCACTGTCGCTGTACGTGTTATAGATTTACACCAGCGAATGACCCCCCTTGATGATTGTGTTTCTTTTTTAGGTTTTTGTTGCCTCCACTGTTGACTCATGTATTGGTGTCTTTGGGAGTAGTCTCTCGGTGTTTAGCCTTGCTTTGGTCGGTTGCTGGGATAGAGGCTCACGGTGCAAAATGATGATTTCTTCTCCACACTCCTTCTACCTACAAAAAAAATCATAAGAGTAGAAAAAAACGGTGAGCCAAGAGGAGAAATAACAAGTTGAAACAGCAAGAATAGGCAACTCACATTCGTGTATGAAAGATCATTAAATGATATATAACAAGTCAGAGAAGGAATGAAAGCAAGAAAAACGCTTATATCGTATATGAGAAGACAACGAGACTGAACAGCGGCAGAGGAGGAGGGTGAGGTGGGAGAAAAAGAAGAACATCTCTAGCCAACGAGTGTAGAAGCCCGAGCATGACTTGATCCCCGGTTTACAGTCAAGTCGGACAAAAATATGTTTGATGGTTCTGAGTTTGCGTTTGGTTATGTTTAAAGTTTAATACAAAATATCGAATCAACGCACTTTGCTGTCTAGCTATCTTTTGCGCTGCGGTCGATGGATGGCGGCAGTGAGGATGGACGAACCCAGCATATTGAATGTAATTGTTTTGAAAATCCCACCAGGTAAAGGAAATATCAACACGAAATTTTAAACACGAATGAATTGAGATACAACAAAATGACAAACCAAAAAACTGAATGTATTCGGGAGGAATCGTTTTGTGTGTTCTCGAATCTAACAAGCATAAAGTACAGTGACCGGCGAAAAAAAAAAGAAAATTCTGTAATGAATATTTAAATGTATATAAAAATAGCGAAAGAGCTGGTCGTTCTGATACATCGTGTCAAAATATACACATGGAAGTTTCGTTTGACTAACTGGTAATTTTTTTTTTAAAGGGTACGGAATCAAACTGCGACACACACAAATATTCGGCAAAATTCTCCCGTTTGACCAATCATATTCAAACTTTCAGGGAGTAAAATAAAACATGTTATGAATAGTTGGTTAGTAAGTTTTACATTGGCTGTGGTAGCAACTGTGGTTTTTTTCCAATCGGCATATTGAAATTAAAAAAATATTATTAAAATATGGGGATTTAAGTGCAGTAAATTTCAAGTGTAATGCCAATGAACTGTAGATCGGAGAACAATTTCGGCATTGATAACCTTCTTGAATTTCATCAATTTTCAGGTGATAAATTTATCGGATATATTTGTTTTAATTTTGTTTTCGTTGTTTTTTTTTATAAATATATTTTTTCTTACAAGCTTACCCGACTCAACTTTACAGAGCCAACAAATTAGAATATAAAAACAATCTTAAAACTAAGCCAAATGGATAAAACCGATTACTCATGGTCGCCTAGAGGTTAATAGGAAAGTCATTTCATGGATGGTAAAATTGCGGGAGTTGGAAATTTCAAACAAACCATAAAGAACAATAGTTTTGATATTGATAATAACAATTTTTGAATTGAACGCTTTCAGTAAAATAAACCACTCATTCACTCACACCTACACTCACACGCTGACTCACACAGTCCTCAAAAATTTAACCTAAACATGTAAGTTAATCAAACTACAATCTATAATTAATGTAGTTAAAAACACATAAATAAGTTTCTCCGAACTCTAGATCGCGTGCAGCCAAAATATCTCGGATCGGTACATTGGGTTGTCTACCTCGAGCCCGATGGGAATCATAAAGCTCAGATCTGACTTCATGATGCTCAGCACAAAACCATATTAGGTGATCTACGTCCTGATAACCTTGTCCACATTCACAGAGATTACTGTCTCCCAGCCCAACACGGAACAAATGAGCGTTCAAAGAATAATGATTGGACATGAGGCGAGACATGACACGAAATCTGACCCAGCATCCATCCCCCTAAACCAAGATTTCTTCGACACCTTTGGGAGTGAGAGAATGTTGCCATCGCCCCAAATATCCTTCACTCCATTTATACTGCCAGCTGACGAGTGACTGTTGACGAAAAATAGCAAAAAAAAAAATCATTAAAGGCGATTTCGATCATAAATATTGCCTTCAAAAGGGTGTGTCCGGAATCAAATTGCGATACACACATATATTCGGCAAAACTGGCCCGTTCAATAATCATCTTCAAACTTTCAGGGAGTAAAATAGAACAATTATAAATATTTTTCCCATGTTTGTTTATTCAATTTCAATTCCATATCCAAATGCACCGACCCCTCTTCTTTACACTACTCCATAAGGTTCTGTACACAAGGTTACGGCTTATCATTTTGACTTATCACTTTCATTCATGTTGCCCGATAGCTCTTCTCAGAAGCTCCACTTCAAAATATAATGTATCATGAACTTACTGGTGCCAGAGTAGACCTACAACTTGGTACTAACAATACATAGCTCTATCTCTTATATCTGAGGAATAGGGAGCGTATATTCGCAGTGATCACTCATGATGAAATTCGCGGTGAAGATCACGCGATGTATCATCGTGAATCACTGTGAATATACGCTCTCATGTCGAAGATATAGGAGCTATAGCAATGTACTGTTAAACAAAGTTGTAGGCCAGCTATGCTCACAGGTTCATCATGCATCATGTTCATCCGATCGAGCCCTCTGAAGGAGATGTTGGCAAATGAATATGCACAGGTCAAAAATGATGAGCCGCTGGCCCTGCCTGTACAGCATTTGGAACTACTTTTTTGTGTGGCAATCCATTTTTCTTCATATCTTCCTCGATTTCTGCTTCCTTAGAATGCTTCGCAGTGTCTGCTTCGCTGATGGCCCAGTACTTTTGGTCGCCTGCAGTTCCAGTGCACCTTCAGGCGGTTAAAGATGCTTCGGCACGAAATTGACCTCCTTTGCCTTGTACCACTCCAAAACCGAGAAATGGCACGAGACTAAATCCGGCCAGCGTAGGACCATCGTGTGACCTCAGAAGAGGAAGTAAACGCTTCAGGAAGCATTCCTTTAGGTACACCTGGGGTGCTCCGCTTTCCACACGAGCAAATTGCTTGCAAAATCATATATTTTTTGGCAAACTTTAACATCTTCGGCTTTCTAACGTCCTCGGGGACATCGAATTTATGATGAGCAGTGAAAAACGGGAGTCCCGGAAGCTACCGGAAGTCTGTTGGGATTCCTCTTGAAAGCTTGAACTACCCGCTTGTTATCCTTAACACTCTACGGGTATCCATTTTTTCCACTTTTTTCTTTCCGATCGATGGTCAAACGTTCGTGGTACCGATTTAAAACACGAGACAACGTAGAATGTACTATTTCCAGCTTTCTGCTAATGGCACGAAGGGAAAGATCCGGATTTTCGAGGTAGGTGCGCAAAATGTCTTTGCGCCGCTGTTTTTCTCCCGACTCCATCTTCGCAACAATTGCACATCTGCTAGTGAAACTCACACAGCACAAACAAACACACATTGAACTAATTCTACCCAAAATTTCAATAGAAAATACCCAACGGGTAAAAAGTTACAGCCTTTTAAAAGTGGTACAATTTGATTCCGTACAACCTTTATTACAAAATCATGTAATTAGTAATCAATATGACCCCCTTGCATCATGATTATCACCTGTAGCTATTTTGCTGTCATAATTCTATTGATTAGGACCAGACTACCCACTCCAAACCACGAAAAGCGAAAACCCCAGACCATAATATTACCTCCACCGTGTTTCATGGCTGGCTGGAGATGCTTATCCTGCAATCCTTCATCGCTTCTGCGCCATACTATTTGCCGCCGTTTCTTGTTGAACAGCTCAAACTTGAATTTGTCCGACCACACAACACATTTCCAGAACTCCTGAGGCTTAGTTCTAAGGGTTCTGGCGCATTGGAACCGTTTTTCCATGTTACTCCGGCTGATGAACGGTCGCTTTTAGGCGAAATGGCTTCGCAACCCTTGCTCAGCAATGCTCTCTCATATCTCGGATGGTCCAATGAGGGAAGGTCCAATAATTATGTCACGCAGTAAGGGGAGTTTGGGAAAACGTGACGATCCATACAAACAAATTTGAAGGCCCTTACAAAAAACGTGACAAGGGTGTGGGTGTGGAGGGAATTATAAAAAGTCTCTTTTTGCAAGACATAATTAATGGACGTTCCCTGAACGGATTGTTCTTGATCTCTCGTATGATTTTGCGATCCTCTCGGTGATCAGTTTTACGTTTTCGTCCACGTCCCGGTCGATCAGCAACACTTCCAAGATTCTGGTGCTTCTTCTGAACTCTACCGCGGCTCACTCCATATCTCTCGGCAACTGCGTGCTGAGTATGGTTCCGATTGCAACCATGCACGAGCAGATTTCGGACCTATTGCGATTTTTATTTGCCACCCATGTAATTTTTTCCGGCTGAACTCAATACGTCTACTTTTATGACTTGCATCAAAGCTTTGCGCCTGATATAAACAATGAAACGTCAAAGCAGTGATTTACTTTTCTTGTTATACCTTATCTTCTGTATGAGGTATGACAAAAAAAAAAAAGATTACTCACAGCAAAAATAACGTTCACAAATGTCAATCACACTTGTCAAATAGGTGCAAAAGAAACTAAGCATGTGTAAATAGAGTGGTTCTGATATATACAGGACTTATAAAAACGGATTTTGATCTCTTTTTTCGCCGGTCACTGTAAGTGAGAATTTTAATTTAGAAATGTAAGTGAGAATTTTAATTTAGAAATATATATATTGTTGTATATATATTGTTTTTTTTTCACAATTCATGGGAAAGAACCTCATTTTCTGAAAGGAACGATAGTTTTTTCTATGACGTGGATTATCGTTTCGATTTACAAATCAAGATTTTAATCAGAATAATATTTGTACCTATTGTCAGTCAATTCACTGATTGGCAGCTAGCTCTCATACAAAATCTAATCGAGGAACATTAAGATGATAATTTTTACTGACTAGAATATAAATATTAAGTAAAATTAAAAAAAATAAACTTTATTGAAATGTTATCTTTTTATGCTGGTTTGTTATAGAACGAAGCCGTATTCCACTGTCATTTAATTTTTGCACATTTTCAGCTAAACATCGTCCCGCGAATAAAATCATAACTGTTGAAAATATGTTGAATGGAGTTAAGTGAAGTGAATGAATTTTACAGGAAAATTTCCTTTTCTACCACTATGGGAACATTTCCGGGAAAAAACTAGAAGTGATAATTTTGGGATCGATGTATTGAGCATTGTTTGTTTGAATGTATTTTTTTCAGATAGAGTTTTATTTGTTCAAAACAACTATATTTTCCAGCAGGCTTCATTTTGAATTTGTAAAAAAACATTTAGATCGTCTTAAACTTGATGTTGTACAAACAGAAAATTGAACATAGAGCGAATTACAACGGGCAACATAACCTAACACCAAGTGGACCAGTATGGACATATTTGTTTAGCGAAAAGTTCCACAGGCTGCAGTGGGAACCGAACCCACACTCATGGCATTCGCTTGAACAGCGGGTGACGCCGCTATCCACTTGACGATAGTTTTGATGATTTTCTCTTTCTTTCATTTGATTTATAGTGTTGTTCTATAATATTTGTTGATGATGTTGCTAATCCGTACTTCCATGGCTCCAATGGCAGGAATCCCAACGACCATACCATGCCAGAAAACATCCGAACAGTGATGCTGAAACTAAACCAGGTGAACGAAAACCGTACAAAAAAGTTGCATGATCAAGATCTGACCAAGTATAACGGATTAGGGGTAACATAAAAATTTAAGCATCCCCCTCCTTCAAGGCGTCACTTGTTTCGCCTGCATAACTAGAAGCCCTCAAATCGGCCAACATTTGCCCATTCTCGTAACGATTTGAAGTTTCATGGTGGTAGTTACGCCAGCATCAAACCTCTCACGCCAAAGTCACGAGTTCAAATCTCACCCCCGGGCAAATAACTAAAATACCCAATAGAGTTATTTGAGTTAATACGACGATCGATAATCTAGAAACAAAAAAAGATCGATTACAGTAATCTCTTATAATGCCAGACAACCCCACCTCGCCCCACCCCTCCCGTTGAAATTCTTCACCAGCTTCAATCATTCTATGAACGTGTTTCAACCGCGCAGGCACGAACTTCAGACACCGCGAAAATTTCGTCCCAGTTTTGCAGGGATGACTAACCAGAGCTGGTCCAAGTCCATGATGTTGTATTCATTCTGCTTCATGTAGGATCAAACAAAAAACTCAGAGCACTCGACACTGAAGAAGTCTGCAAGTAGCCAAACAGAAATAGGCCTATCTGTCAAAGAATAAACTCGCATGAAGTAGAATTAAAAGGAATTTGCTCGCGTTTACTAGCAGAAAATTTGAAAAAAGTGTTTCTAAAGGTTTTATTTATTATTTTAAAAAGTGATCAAATGAAGTGTTAATTTTAAATTCTCCTAGTTTCCCAAACAAAAAAGTCAAATAAATTCAAACCTGGGGGTTTTTTTCCCAGGAAATCCGTCAAATTGTTTCGACACCAGGCTTACATCACATCCACTGTGTGAGGTTACGCACCGTCCTGCTGGAACACATATAGACTGTTTCAATTCTAAGCACACTTTGGAAATATTGAAGAGAGAATTTGTTGTTTTTTAAATTTCAAAGTATTACTATTTGGCTAATTATATCAGCACTGATGTTTTACATTACATCTTACTCTTCTTCAAACAAATTCTATAATTAGGCATCTCACTTTTCCTCGAACATGACCCATAGGTTCTGCAAAGTTTTCATCACTTTTTTGAATTCTTACAATTCTTTTCAAATTTTCCGATATCATCTTCGGGTTTAACGATTACCCGTAGCTTCCCTAATAATCATATACCATGCAGGAACGATATTATAGATGGCGTGACCATACCACTAACAGTTGGGATGATGCTCCGGGTCGGTGGTTAGGCGCTGCTTGTGGTCATTGTTTACATGTGCGGGTTGGTTTAGCCAAAGCTCCGGAAAGTCTCTGACAACTGGCGCATGCGTTCTGGCAATTTGACGGATTCCATGTCTTTCGGCACAGAAATAGACATTTTGGCCGCTAATGATGTTTCCCCTTGGCGAGAAATCTGACATGATGCCTTGTCAGGGTAAAAATATGGCTGGACCATCATGCTGTTTGATTATCGGCGGATGTTCATTGTCTCCGATGATACGTACGGTGTAGATATTTTTGCCACATTCCCATATTGACTGCCACACCATCCACCTTCTCGTCAATTTTTCCGGTGAAAAAGGCCTTCTCCGTTTGGAAAATTCCTATCCTTGCGTTCAGTGAGAAATGTTGTGGTCTAGGAAGGGTTT
Source organism: Aedes japonicus (assembly GCA_034211315.2). Lineage (NCBI taxonomy): Eukaryota > Metazoa > Arthropoda > Insecta > Diptera > Culicidae > Aedes > Aedes japonicus. The sequence goes on along the minus strand of JASCZW010002754.1, from coordinate 14,947 downwards.
GATAAACCAATTTCGCACATACGTTTCATCGTCCGTGAAGCTTTACACCGTGTTTCTACACAAAACTGTATCGTGAGAGTTTCCGGTTCTCCGTTTCTGACAGACGCGGCCTGATTTGAGTTCTTGGGTTTCTTCTGGTTCCGGTATGCCTTGAGTCCAAGTCACTTTTTTGCACGCATCCCGTTAGACATCAGGTCACTAGCTTTTCACCACCTCTCGAACGGAAGCCCATGGTTTCTGCTTATTGTTGGCTCGACTACCAACATTTAATTTTTGCATTCACACTGCTACCAACAATCAATGTGCAACTGATTTGAAAATACAATTTGCTTTGTTATTTTGACAGACTGTTTGAGGTGTATTGGTGTGAGTTGCGGTCTTAGGAGCGCATTATTGGCGCTGGGACCTGAGCAGGACCGATGTGCTAGTACTGACTGAGCCAGAAAAAACTCGTATTGTTCAGGACCTACGGTGCTTAGAGTTGGTATATGCTGCTACTGCTATGGTTATCGTTGTCCTTCGACGAGAAGCATCAACAACCGGCGGCGGACCTGCAGCCGCAAAACAACTCCGGAGAAAGAACTGTGAGCTAAGACGCCACCAAGCAGCTAAGGAACAGCAAATGTCGGCTTTAATCAAACTGTCATTAGCAGAACTCACAGGAACGGATTTTCCGACATTCCATTTTAAGTACATTGTTTTCCACATTTTTCTACGGTTGTACCGCTCGAACGCCCACACCCCTTCTTTTGTGAAATTTTCTTTAAAAGGTCCACTCATATTGTAACATTGTTGCTGATACTTTTTCTCTGCTCCGGGTAAGAATAAAGCATTTTTGAAAATGACAAAACTGATTTTTGTTTATAACAACATACGAAAATGTAAACAAGGACGCAGCCAAAATATTTTGAATTTTTTTTATCCAATTCAAAATAACATTAGGTATGCTTATAACTTCTGAAACAGTCTATAGTGGTCATCTCCATTGTCACTGCGTTGATCTTCATTGATGTTCATTGGGTCCATTCAGGTGTTCGTCGCAAACGTCCTGCTTCCTCCTATCACCTATAGCGTTTGCAGATGTGAAGAACCTCTGATAGAAGTTCAGCATTTTTAGTGCGGTGTAGCTACCCCATTTCTCTACCTCCGCATCTTTCACGACATTTTCTCCTGGAACAGGTAGGTTTGCTACTGCCGCCCCGTGTATGATGGTATACGTTCTGCGGGTCTCGTGCTGCAGCATTGCACTGTCCGCGCTGAGGTTATTTTCTCCGAGAACCTCCCCCAGACTCCTCGTCGAGCCAATCGTTCCATGGGCTCTGTTCCACATACACGACAACGTTCTTAGCTGCAACGTTGAAGACTGCCTTGATATTTTGTGGTCTTCCGGTGCTTCATCGACCAGCAACGCTGTGATTCTCCACGAAGGCTGGCGACATTAGGTTGCTTCAGTCGTTCGAGATTGTACCGTGGCGGGCGACGGTACGGTACCGATGGATAGTTTTGGTCACCAGGTAGTGGTCCGAGTCGATGTTAGCCCTCGATAGGTTTTGATGCCGATTATGTCAGAGTAGTGAGTCATCAATAAAACGTGGTCGATTTGCAATTCTGTTGCAAGAGGTACCTCCGGTATACTTAAATTGAATACTGTGCTGGAAGAAGGTTAATAGGTCTGAGGTCGTTGTCGTTTGTCCGCTGGTGAGCGCTGACCTTTTCTATAATTGGTCTGAACTACTCTAGCTCCCTGACGTCATTGGCTTTAAGGGAGTGAACCGATCAAACCTTCCAGGCCGCCCTCTGACATTTTGTTATGAGAATTCTCAGGTGGGTCTCCACCAATTGCCTGTCAATCTGTCAAATTTTGAAGACTTCTGCATTCAGTTATCACAAATTATAACAATCCGTCCACTTTTTCACAAAACATTGTGATTGGTTGGGCGGATTGTAGATAATGAAATCATTGACTATAGGACCAAGTCTCCTCCGTCGCCAGTGCTAAACCGATGAGCTTGGACTTCAATAGAGCTAGCAAAGTTGCCATTGTAGTTTTGAATGGATCAGCTTAGGCTGTTCTATGCATGAAGTAAAGTTAAACTACAAGAGAGGAACATACAACTGAATCGTGTTATTCTGTAAATTTTATTTTTCAATCTCAACCTCAGTGAGCGAGATAATGTGCTGTGGCCTTGCCAGCAAAGTATTGCCAGACTTTCTTTGGTTTAAATGCCTAGAAAGTCCAGCCACGAGGCAAGAAAGTAAGCATCGCCAATCTTACTAGCATCTGTGCTCCCGAACGATAAAAATACGAACCATCACATTGAGACACTATATGATAGCATGAGAGTGAAAAAATGGCAATGGTATAAGGCAGCGACGAGTTCTCAGAATGTTCTTGAGGAGACATCTAATCCAACACTCTCTCCCACCCTGGCTAATTAGAGAGGACCTGGCCAGGTGTTGTGCAAAGAGATGGATGGATGAAGATTCACATGTCACCTCAAGGCGGCTGTTCAGGCGTATCCATCGCCTCTTCCAGCAGCCAATAATCCTGGGTCATTGCGGTGTGCAGGTCAAATGCGACCGCTACTGCTATTAAGGATACAGATTTTGCAGAAAAATGTACGATAAGAATAGAAATCCTCAGATTGCTTTTTACACCCAGAAGTTGGATTTCTGGAGCTCTTGCAAAATGTTCAAGAGCAGCTGTATTCCCCAGAGGCCGAGCACATCTGGCTGGACTTCAAACAGCCAGTACCAAGGAAAGCTGGATTGCGTGGCCTGAAAGCGATCTTAGTAGAGAACGTAATTGTTCATACAGTCCATCAAGATGAAAGTAACTCGTAATCCCGTTTGGAACATGAGAAAATGGCAAAGCAAGGCAATGTACCAAAAGCAACGGTGAGAAGAAAGAAAAATCCAGAGCTAGAGTTGGCGCCGATCGACGACTTTAGATTTCGGGAACTCAAAGCTTCGCCAGAACGAGAGTGAAACAAGAAACCGCTTTGTGAACTGCAGAGATGGTCAACCATCGTGCTGTTTACGGGACAACGAAACTGCCTACTGTTTCGACGGCGTGTCCAACAGCCGCACCACCGGTATATAAGTGCGAAGAAAGCATATGATGTACCTGTGAACATCAAACTCACGTTTCGGACCAAGCATGGATGGTGTTCGGATTCGTTTGCCTACGACGGCCAAAAAGTAGCCCGGTTTTTATCAAAGAACGCTCTGCACTGAACGACACACAGAAGTGTACTTAGGAATCCTTAAGGATCAAATTTTACCTTGGATTACAACTACCTACGGCAAGGATGCAATTATTGTGTTCTAGCAAGACGGACTCCTTGCCCACATGTAAAAGAAAATACAAATCTAGGATTTTTTTTTCAATAGGGTGAATCTAACAATGAGATATACTCTTCTCTCTCGCTCTCTTCATTAATAACTGGCGGCCATTGATAAAGCTTTTGTATAGACTTCTCAGGCATCGGATTGCAACACAACGAGTGCATGCTGTGCATACTCTACAAATAGTAGAATGAAAAACGCGGGGTTGAATGCGGATATGAGATGAAAGAATGAAAGTAATCAAAGAGAGTCTCTCAATTGCAGCATTTGCCTAATGGCGCAACACAAAGAAATGTGGGTTTGAGGACAACATGCCCGAATTGTGGTTCAAAGAGACATGGCCACTGGTGCTTGCCTGCCCAATCCTCTGAATTTTCTGTGTGTGCGGCGAACGTTGCAACACGTGTCTGTGAACTTCTCTCGCTTGAACTTGAACTCTGTGGATTTCCATGACAAAGCATTGGAGAGACACTCATTTGACTCTAGTCCAAGGGTCCACGTGAAAAGCTTGAGATGTGGACAGGAGAGTGGTCATTGATGCAAATGGCAGGTCTGATGGTGAAAGTCTTGAAGCCTAACCTTCAACGATCATTATAAGTTAAGAGGTTATGGTTTAAAGTTGATAATGGAAATGCCAGTGCTCGAGCGAAATCATGAGGTCGGAGTCTTACTTTGACGCGACAACTGTAGATCCTTTCCGACACACCTTCGCCTGCGTAGTGCCAGCACTACTGCGATAATTCAGTACATCGGACAGTATTCAAGTGCTTCCGACAAAATTTAAGGATCTACAGTTTCAACAGTACAGGAATTCTGTCAAATGATTGAATCAGTTTTGACAACAGTCCGTGGTAATGGAAGAGACGAGTCTACAATAGAGAAGCCCCATGGTTAATACAAAGTTCTTATTTTAGATAACAAACTTCATGCATATCACTTACGTATGCTTTATAGCATTATTTAAGATACTCTCAAAAACTTAAAACATTCCATAAAAACAATTTGAAACTTTGAAAGGTTTTCTCGGTTCTTCTCAAAGAAACAATATTATTGTTTCAGCTGGTATTGTAAATAGGCACATTCTAGATTGATTGTAGATTAGAATCCTATGCATTTTATTTTATTTGAAATTTTGCAGTTTTAAATGCCTCATAAACTGATATGTAATCAATGTTTAATCTAATTGGTATTTTAGAAAATAAGAGCTGAAGGTACATCAACCTTAAGGTGATATTTTTCGAGCTCACATACACAATGTAAAAGTCATATAATAAGATTTGGAGATTTGGAGAGTTGGATTCCTTGTTACGGATGTGCCAAATTTTGAATATTAGTGGCATGCTTGAAACCAACGACAACCTTAACGAACACCGCTTACAGTTGTCTCCGCGCTTCACTTTAAAAAAAGAGTAGACGCCAGCAACGCCAAAGGTAGAGGATCATCCAACCTCATATCCCAAACCGCGATGAACCAGTTCATTCTTTCATTGCGTCGTTGATCCAATCCACAGTGGTAGGTAAATAGAGGACAGCCTCCCGGGATGGCAGAGCGACAGAATGCCCGGCTTCATCCAGCATCTTGAAGTAGTACCTAGTGGCAACTGCTTTTTGTTTTTACCGGAATGCTCCCCCATTCTTGAAGCACCACGGACTGACTATCAGTAGCTCCGTCAAATGTGGAAGTAATAATACTTGTGGAGTGCTGGAGCTGCGAAGCGTTCTTTGAAGGTTATCAATAACAGAAAACCTATTTTTAGGATCGTTCAGCAACGCCCATGATTATTCTTCTTGAGGGGTTCTTCGAAACTTCTTTGTATGTAGCAGCACTAATGGAGTTTGTTCTTAAAATGAGCTGAAAAAACAAAGCTTGGTCGTCGCAACCATTGAGGCTAGTGTTGGTATCTAAAGGTGCTTCCCCATCGCTGGCCTGTGGATGCGAGTGCAGATTTTTGGCAGATCGGAATATGATCCATAAATAAATTTTTGGGTAGCGACTGGCGGAAACAATTTCAGTCGATGGTACTAAAAATAAGTTCACACGATCGTGCTTGTTTCGTGCTTTTTACGGCAGTTTTGCGTCAATTGAGATGTCAATATTTTGGTCAAATGTGAGACAATCGTTTTTTTGGTTACTCGCAGAAATCTACCCAGTCCGATCCATGTTACTTTTACCGTTATATTTGTAATTAAATTTGCCGACAGACTTCGATACAGCATCAGAGAAAATTTCAAAGGCGATACACCTTCTCCGTATTTCAGTTACTTTTCAACACCTGGTGCGCGGAGAAGGATACATATGAAGTCGATCAAGCAACACGATACTGATAAGCTGCTGTTCTATACTGCCGTGAATCCTGTAGGCAAGGAGCTGTTTTAGTAGAATACCTGTGCCTACAGAGAAATGGGAAGAAAAATAGTGTTTTTCCTTTTTTAATTCCAACTACTTTTATTGCTTATACTTGACAGATACGCGTATTTTCGTCTACAATGTGCAGACTTCTTCAAAGGTGTCATTACTAAATCAGGTCTGAATGGAAAATACTAATTTTTACTTCTCATTTATAGTTTTAGTTAAATGAGCTGCAAATCTGGTCAAAACGCGACCTGGATAAATTCAAGCACAACAATGCATTGGGTCCGAGCAACAATGATAGTTCTCTTTGTCGACTTTCTCTTGGTAAACGAGTTGTCGATTAAACGATTTACTGGTATTTTCAACATATTGGATCATGAATCACGCTTTATACTACCAGCACTGTATGTTGGAAACAGTTGAACATGTTTTTACATAGCCTAAGAACCCAAAGAGAAAGTCGACAAGATAGTCTCTCAATGTAATCTGGGACCTGATACTATTTAGCTGAATTCTTGGCCTGGAGCATGTTTGCTGCATGACATACTTGTTTTTATTCTGCGTGAGGCCTCCTTTTCTTGGATAAGTCCTTGAACCACCACACAGGAACATTTTTTTTCCTCCAAAAACCCCAACATACGAATTTTGTTCCATTCGGCTGATTAGTTCTCGAGTTGCTTCGCAGAAACTTCTGACTTCGTTTATATGAGAGTCCTCCTCTCTCTTCACTGAGAGGAGGAAGGGACTCAAAACCACCATAGGAACATTTCTTGCCTTCAGAAAACCCCACGTGCCAAATTTGGTTCCATTTGCTTTATTAATTTTCGAGTAATGCAGAAACTTCTGTTTCATTTGTATGAGAGTCTCCCCTTCCAAAAACGGTAAGGGTCTCAAACAACCATAGAAACATTTTTGCCTCCTGCAACTCCCACATATGCTAAGGTGCCAGGCTTTCCTTTTGCCAGTTGGTTAGTTCACTGCCGGTAATGCAGAACTTCGTTTTTCATTTAGATGAGAACCCCTCCCAGTACGGAGCAAGAAGAGTCTTCAGCAATCATACAGAACTTTCTTTCGGCCCAGAACCTCTCTCCTCCATACAAAATTACGCTGATCGCTCTCAATAGGCTTTCGTTGTTCAGTCAGAAGAGCAGACAGACAAGATGGCATTGCACAGACAGACAGACAGACAGACGATTTTTCATATTATTCAAGGAATCCTCAGAGGGTTTGAGCTGTTTAGTGGAATACCTGCAACTGAAAATCTAGTAAGATCGCACTAGTGCCTTCCATTTTAACTCCGACTGCCTAAGCTTATCTTCGACAGATGATACGCGTACTTCGTCTGCAATGTACAGACTTCTTCCAGTGTCTCGTACTAATAGACGCCTGACGGCCGAGGTTGATGAAAGCAGACGACTGAGAAGCCCTGCATTGTGGGCGAAATACGCGTACCTGCCTGAGATGGCTACAGGTAGTTGGAGTGAATCGGAAGATTACTAATTCTTCTTCTGACTTTCTGGCTTGTATTATTGACCACATTGATACGAATGTCCAGTGTGTAGACATCAGTGCCTGGCACAACCATTCTGAGCGACTTTATCCTCGCTTCGCTTACCATTTCGTTTTTGGTTTCAGCTCTGTGCCGTTCTGGAAACACCACTATACGCTCTTTTCTCTGTCTTCTTCCGTTCGTGTTCTCAAGTTTTCTGGCTTTGGAACATTTACCACGAAAGTTGCTTAACGCCTTGTTGCACCAGTAAACTGAGCGCCGGTATTTTTGTTGGCTAGCCTAACTTCCAGCTTTGCTAGGGCTTCCCAAAGGTTGTACTCTCGTGTTGGAACATCTGCTTCCCCACTCATCTGCTCAAGCATTGAAGTTTTCTCCGAGATTGATGCCGTTCGATCAGATCTTCAGTAAGTCTGTCAAGCATCAGGTGAAACCACTCCATCGTGCATTCACGTGGTGCGTAGCCTGCTGCATGTAAAATTCCGTTGATTTTGCAATTACAAAACCTTCATACGTGCTGGAAACCAACAATGGTTGTACTTGCAAGACGGAATTATTCCAGATCGATTGGATGATGTCACTAGGAGGACCTTCCGCACCTCGTTGTACACCGTATGTGTTCAGTGTGCTGTCGCGTTGGTCGTTGCTATCACTCCTCCTCTTCGCAAGCATGCACCTCGGTTGCTTTGCATTCCGATAGCAATATGACCTTTCTTACCGCATTTACCTACAAAATAAATCTGTCAATGCTTTCACACCTCGCCTGTAACTTTCGTCTGCATCGGGCTGTTGCTACGCATGCCTTTCTTGGATCTGTACTCGACGTTCTCCTGCGTCGGACTGAGTCTCACTAGAGATCGTTTCAGATATCTGCTGTTGTGATCTGTCGGATCTCTGCACTCGGTCACTGTACCCTGGAATAACGCCCTGAGGTGTGTCTCCTCACTCAGGGATTTTTGGCTCTTAACCCCAAGCTCCATCGGAGCTCCAAAAGTACCGCCTACTGGGTGCGCCTTGTTTTGCCGACTCCTCCTCCTTAGTTCCGGGTCAGCTCTCACTAAACGAAGGAGATCAGCGTACGTCATTCTACCATAGTCACTAGATTTATAGTCTGGCGGATACAACGACGGAGCCAATTTGAACTGTCGGTTAGCGGAGCCAATCAGAGCATATCTCGAGTAATTCATGTTAAGCGCCTATAAAGCTATTTGTAAGCAACGTTGATTTCTCACGAATGACAAGAATCCACTATATCCTGCTACTCCATATGGTAGAACCAACATTCTTCTACCAAATGCTGCTTTCATTTCACGAGAGTGATTTGAGATTCAAGAGAAATCGATATTTAAAGTCATTGTTTACAAATAGCTTTTAGGCCCTTAACATGAATTCCTTGAGACATGCTCGATTGGCTCCGCCAAGTGACAGTTCAAATTGGCTCCCGTCGTTGGTATCCGCCGACTATGAATCTAGTGTCGACTATAATTCTCCTTCACCTCGATGATCAAAGCGTTGCACATTCATTTCCAGTTCTAGTACGAAATCCTAAAAAGGTCGTAACAGTGGCAGAACATTGACTTTAAACGTAAATTTCCTGGAAATGCCAGGTTGCTAACATCTGTATCCTCTACCTCGATGGGAAGGTAATAACTCCCTGTATCTGTTTCTGGTGTTATTTTGTTTGTGGGAGCAAGAAGATCCCAGTAAAATACGCTAGAAGTCATTGTTTACAAATGTTACTTTCGACCTTTTGACTATTTTGTCTAGAGTTTCTCCTTATGCTTCTTCGTTTCGGCCTTTTTCTCTGTTTCAGTCTGAACCAGGGTTGCCATCAATTTAAAAAAAATATCTTACATGTCACAAATATAAAAAACTGGCAATACACGGATATGTTAAAATCAGGATTAACAATTGAAAAGAATCCAAGAGGTTTTATAAATGTTGATAGGCCCTTTGCAAATGTTGTCCCAAAATGAGTTATTTTTTGACTCGTTTACTCGCATACTTCAGTAACAGACAAGCGTGGGATTACATTATTTGACCAATACCAAATATTGACAACTATTTACACCAAATATTTAACGGATTATCTATTCGCCCAAAATAGCTACGAATCATTTTCAGTCGACGAGAACTACACACGACATAGTTGCACTTGTTATTTTGCGGAATCCAGCTTCAATATGACAAAGTGGCATGAGTGCGCAAACGAATCAACAAAATAAACATCAAAACACCGTGAAAACGTATTGGGTAAGGGTTGTGTAATTTGTTATTTTTACCACTAAAAATAATATGAGCACGTGAAAAGCGTGGATATAAAATAAGCAGTCACGCTAATCACTTTAGTGGAGTGGGATTGAACGACGTTTTTTTATTCTGTTCTAATTTCAACAAGTCTGGCATTTGCAGGGCTCTCTTGAAGTCTTTTTGTCGATAATATGTACAGGCAATTGCCAGATAAATCTGGCAAAATGACAACCCTGGTCTTGACGGTCCGCCAATCACTGTTTTTACGTTGATCGTTCTTCTTCAGCTCTTTATTTTTATCGGAACCAGAGTTCGGACGTTGTGTCGGTATTTATTGTGCATTAGCTACTGCCATTCACGTGGCCTTACTCTGATCCTTTTCGGCAGTTTCAGCCCTCTCCGTCGGCGCTTCGTGTTCGTTCAACAGCAGACAAGACGGACTGGATACCCATCATTAGAAATGTAACCATACACTTTGCGATCTCGTAGAGCTAGTCGGCCTCTTTCTTGGTCTCCTTCATGTTAGATCTTCTAAGTTGCAGTCCTTGTATAGGTGTGCTGCCGCTGGATTTTGATTGGAAAACCTGGGCAAGCAATAACCATTCTTTGGGCCGGGAGGCCACGCTAAGGCTGGACAGGGATCCTTCCTTGAGGATCAGTGTTCAGTAAAACAGGATCAACGTTAGTCAGGAACGTTACATCTGACTCTGCTACTCACCAAATTTGGAAGGGTTCAGGCTTAGAACATGCCAAGCCAGCCAAGGTTTACCGGGAAGGAGACAGCACCGTTAGGCCCAGCCAGTCACTTCCTGAAAATTGTCACTCAGGAAGCGGAATAGCCAGCAGCCCTGACCGTTAAGGCCAATCCGTTGATCCATGCAATCTCCGTCATTCGACGCCGTGACTAATCGTTATTGGGATCTTACTTGCATCAATACTAATCAGGTGACCAATTTGCAGAAGCCAGCGTCGCTATGGCAGGCCCATCAAGCATGTAAGTCAGCTCGAATGCCACTTTGGGTCTGAACATACGCTGCCTTACTGCAGTGCTGTGATAAATGCTATTTTTGCATTCGAAATGCTTGTTACAGGCTACAAGTATTGAAATTGCATTTGAAATCCAATCTTTACAACAGATAGCATTCAAGATGCTGCATAAAATGCTAATAAAATGCTTGTAGCGTGTGAAATGCAGATTTAGGTTGATGATTTACTGCATATGCTAATGCTTATTGGTTTCCTGGGTAACTGCCGGTTGGCACTCCTGTATAGGTGGGGCTTAAGCTCTTAAAGAGATCGTGCGAGGTGTGTAAATGAGTTTATGTGTTAAAATTTAATGCCACATTGGCTTAGGGGAATCCAAGATATTCCATGATGGATTGGTTTTCTAACACCTCCCCTCCCCTGAGTGGGCAATCACTCATCTTATTTATCAATAGAATATATGGATCGTGGACACTTTCCAATTCCCCCTCTCTCCCAAATTGTCCACATGGTATAAGGATGGCTTCTTATCAGTTATTTGTCAACCGATTTCGTCTCGGCAAACGATTGTCACAAGATTCCCATAAAACGCCTCTTATTTTTTTGTTGAAAGTAATAAACCGGTTCCGGATATACCTTATGGTTTTCTGATATTTTTTAACCAGTGGATACAAATATACATTTTTCAAAAAACCATCGCCTACTACGAAATGTTGAATATTTTACACCTGAAATAAGAGGTTTGACTGCTATTGATTATGATACGATGACATTGAGTTGTTAGTGGTCATCCTCAAAATAAGATACCATCCACTAAAAACGTCACAACTGTGCAATAGCCGGAAATCGATTGACATCACGGACGTATTCACACTCACCTGGACCAAAATCCGCACAATTGTTCCTTGAGGACCCATAGCTCCCAGCCCGGTGGTCCTTTAACTTTGGGTCCCAAAGCCACCTGAAAATCGTATTTGACCTCCGAGCGATTTGCATTTTTCTTTTCACAAATTGGCATCAAAACACAAAACCAGAATTTCCTCAAAATTATTAGATGCCATGGGATGGTGTAAAGGTCCTTAAAGTTACATATGGCATGGATTTCCATCTTGATAAATCTCAAATGACATACGTGGAGGAGCACTCGATGTGGATTGGAAGAGATTTCTACCAGGATATCAATCTATTTGAAGCTCGTTACAACAACCAATGCCATGCAGCCAAGATGGATATGATTACATCTGGAATTTTAATGACCAGTATCCCCGGAACCTCATCTAGAAGGCAATCAACTAGAATAAAATCATTTAATATTTTGTAACAATTGTCTGTAAATAAATCTACCCTAAAAAAATCAGTCTCCTTCAACCTGGGTTACAATAGCAGAAACACCATGCATTTTCGCTCACAAACGGATGAGACATTTTTGAACGTGAAGTCCCAGTTTGAGCACCTTTTTGGAAAAAGTTGTACATACGGTATACAAAAGCGCTACGATGGTGATAAGTTGGAGATGAGCGTGTCTTGCAGATAACTGCAGGGAAATTCTGGAAGAGAACTTCAAGGAAGTTCTTCAGGAGAGCTTCAGGGCAGTCTTACAGAAGGTTCCTTCGAGATGATGACGGCAGGTACTTTGCGGGAAGTTCTGCAGAGCAGACCTTCAGGCAGTTCCAGCAGTAAAACTCACAGAAAAATCAAAGAGCTTCAGGACCTTCTGCATGGTGACGTCAGAGGGAAGTCCTGCAAAGAACTTCAGGGTAAGTGCTGCAGAGGACCAGGGAAGTTTCTTCGAGAACTTTTGAAAGTTCTTCAGGGAAGAGAGTCTTCAGAAAAACGTACCAAAAATATTGGGGTAATCAGCCTCTTATATGCACTAGCGATAAATATTCATTTCATATTTCACAGGCAGACCAGCGCCACTTAGTGAAATAATTTTGAATCCATATGAAGTCGATCGGCCTGGAAGACCATGGTTACCCGAATAGGCCCCTGAAAACAATGAATACGTAGATGATACGTGATATCTAAAATATAGATATAACGAAAATTTCACATGAACACCAGCGCCACGTAGCAGACGATGTGCTAATGTTTACATAATTTGAAAAAAACCCTGAGCTCTTGAACATCTTTTTCGAAGATGCCATCTTGCTATGTGTAACTTATCTCGAGATCGAGATACAATAAGTCTTCCTGCACACAACCGCCAGGGAGTGAGGTAATTCAGAACTGTTGAGTCGAGTCTCTAGAAGCTCATAGTTTTACAACTACCTTTCATGAAAACAATAAATCTATACACGATCTAGATTTCAAAATACAGGTAATACACAAAGTTTATGTTGGACAGCGGTTCGGGAGGTGGCCGGAATGGTCGTGATCTCAGTTCTACTTGTCGGGGAACACTCACTGCGGTTGCTATTCACCAGTAACAAACTTTACTTTAAAACCCAAATAGTTTTTATTCGCGGCCACAAAAACCGAACTGCACAGTTTGGTGGATCGAGAACTAGTGAATTTATTTAACAATGGATTCGATTTTAAGCCTAACAGCTGACTTTCTAAAGTTGTATGTGTGCCAACAGTATACGAAAGCAATATAAAATTTACTCCTGTCAGAGATGGATTCTGCAACTGGCGTTATTGCTGTTACACAACAGTTTACATGTACACTAGCACCACGTAGCAGACGAGTACTAGCAATATGTCAAGGATCTAGAGATTCAGGTTATAAAGTGACAATTTTACAGGCGCAACATCTAGCGCCGCTTGGCAGAGAGGACTTACATTTTACGCGCATATTTACCATGCTGAAGGCCTTGGTTTACTGAACAACTATGCTCGAGGAACTAACTGCCTATATACAGAGGATCACAAACATATTATCTGGTCGTCGAGCAACACGCGTCAGTCGTCCATATATCGACACGACTAAGGTACCATCAATGGAATCCGCGCATGTTGGGGGGGTTTGCGCTGTACTTTGCTGGTTTTTATTTTTGCTAGAATTATGCTGACTTTCAACGGTCGCAACTTTTTCTGCGTGAAGTCGGATCGACCGGTACACCGCAAAGCTGTTTGTTTAGGTCTAAGAGATTTTTAAAAAAATGCTTCTGGGGCATTTACATTTAAGCTGAGGTAATTATTCATGTGGTTCTCAAAAGATATCGAAATTTCCAATTGGCATCAAAATTTGTGAAGAAAAAAGCATATTGCATGGGGTCAAATAGGCCGATTTGCGGTGGTTTTGGGGCCCAAGCTAATTTGGGGCGGAAACTAATTTGCACTACTCGTACCACCACTGGCACGTTGAGTTCTGGGTAAGCTTCCAGAACACATCGACAATCTTCTCATTAGCTTTCGTGAAGCATTCCAAATCTCCGATGGAACGCCGTATGGTTGGTAAATGACTGGACAATGCGTGCCATTGGTACTTCGCCGTACGCTGCAAGGTATAAAATCGATCCTATTGTGACGCGTTTAGCCCCCTTGACCTGCTGACTCTAGCATTCCTATCTCCCCATGGTGCGGACTGGGGTATGAGTAACCATTGGAAAGATCGGGTGACCAACCCCGGTGGGATCTTGGTCATATGCCGACAGAGAGGGGGCTGCCAGCTTTGGAAAATCGTTCGCCTGCTCTGGACTCCGAAGCGTTCGGCTGAACTACAAAGTTGACTATCTACATAACATTAATTAAAACGGTAGTTCTCTAAGGCTACGAAACATAGACATTACTAGTGGAGGTTCAACGCGCCCTTGGTGTCACGGAAGGTGCTGCGTACGATCTGGAGTGCCAATGAAGACGGAACGTGGAGGAGGCGAATGAACCACGAATTGCATCAGTTGCTGGGAGAAGCTTCCATCAGTACTCATCGTAAATTTTCGGTCGACAACGATAAGATGGCTGGGCTGGTCGTTAAATGTTGGACGACAGCCTTGTTAAAATGGTTCTCCCGAGCGAGACCAGCAGTTGCAAGAAGTGAAGAGGCGCGGTGAGTGAGCGGTTTATGGAACGAACAAGTAGAAGGCGACCTGCGGACTCTCCCACGAGATGGCAAGGCCGGTGAGGTGGTGGCTATGGACCGACAGCAATTTGGACACAACAGTGTATCTGTCTGGCATGTGCAGCAACGAAGGCCACACCAGCCTTGGATACTGGTTGGTAAGGCCGTTGGAACGCTGTAGGTATGCAGATGCTCCGGCTGAAGAGTCTACTTGCGTTGTCCAGGTGTACTATTGCAATTCGCCAGAAATTTTGCCATCATCGGCACGGTCAGCCGGGTATGGCAGGAATGCATTCGCGCACTTTACGACAACTGCGGGTCAATGAACGCACACGACCATCTCCCGTGCCGCGTTGCTTGTCCTTTAACGGGTGACACGGGTACGCAATTACAGGTAACCATTTTATGCATTTTTACACTTTTTCTGTTTTTTTTATGGATCGATGGTTGAAAAAAAAAAAAAAAAAAAAAATATGTGTTTGTGCGCGGCGGTGAAGGGCGG